>JBAJHX010000033.1:19099156-19118579 GCA_037176925.1 Amniataba percoides
TAACACTATAAATACATTGAATATTCACCTATAATAAACAAATACTTGAGTTTTTTTTAATCAAATTATTACTTATTTCCGCACACCTGTCAAGTAAACTACCATCAGCTAATGTACATTTTATTACTTTTTGTCCAGTGCTGTCTGTGCTTGTGTTTTAAAGTGACCAGTGTGCTGATGGATTTGATTTGAAGTCCCATCAGGTTGTCGTCTGTACTCACAGGTGTACTCGTAGGTTTTGGTAGAAAACGCAGGATGAAGTGGAACATCTCCCTGCAGAGTCAGACTGCTGAGCTCTGCCAGCTTTGCAGACAGCCTGCAGATCTCCACGCAGTATTTCTTCACGGTGCCATCCTCAGCCACCACCTCCACCTCCACCCTGTTGAGCCCATCCTGCAGCCTGATGCAGCTGGATCCGTCCCCGGACAGCTGCAACACGTGCAAAGAGAGCTCACATTCATTATGCATTATATATAAATACTGTCACATGAAAAAAAATCACCCTGCAGGATCATGCTCACGATGTTGCAGGAGGCCCCGCAGTCGCTGGTGATCAGGTCCAGGGTCACTTTACTGACGCTGCTCTGCACCGTCCCCCTGAACTCCGTCAGCTCCGGGCTGAAGGGAGGATGCAGCTCCACGCCGGACACGCTCAGCTTCTCCAAATCACAGTTATCCATGTCTCAGGCCTCTTCTCTTGTTTTGGTTTCCTCCGTCCAAGTTTTTAAAGTGTCTTTCTGTCTGACACCTGAGAGCGCAGACGCATCAGGTCACCATGGCAACGCTGCTTCTGCTACCTGCACAGGTTGGATTACAGCGGATGTGAGTCAGACAGGAAGAAATATATTCATGTGTTTATTAAAAGCAGGGAGGAGAGAGTGTTCAGATGCTTTATATATATTATAGCACTTAATCAAAATTTAAAAAATAATCTACACAAGAAAAGTCCCTGCATTTAAAAAGTAGCTTACGTTAAATATTAAACTAAACTAAAAAAAACCCAAAAACCTAAAGTTTCTTACGAATATACAGTGGAGGAAGGTAACTAACTACATTTACAAATTTAGAAATTAGTTGGTTTATGTTGTTTTATTTTCTTGACTGGTTTACTATTCCTCTTCCCTTTTTAAAATTTGATTTTATATAAATGTTTTTATGTGATGTTTGTATTTCATATTACTTAATTTAGTTTTTGTTTGATTTGATTGGATTTGATTTTTTTATTAATGTTATTTCATTTTATTTGATCTCATTTTATTTTATATTATGTCATATTTTATTTTATTTAGTTTTTTATTATAATGTATTTTTTTAAATAAAATGTCTTTATTTTATTTTATTTTATTTTATTTTATTTTATTTTATTTTATTTTATTTTATTTTATTTTATTTTATTTTATTTTATTCGGTATCACTCCAGTCCAGCAGGTGGCGCCAATGAGCCAATAAGATGTTTTTTTCCGACCTGTTAAAACCCAAAAAGAAGTAAAAGTGCTCTAGGCATCTTTTTATAACGTCACTTCCTGTTAGCTAACGCGTGTTGCGTGCTGAAAAAAGGTAAAACAAACAGCGTTAAAAATACTCAGTTTCTATCTCCAGTACACCTTTATTACCTTTAAAACAATGCTGAATCTCATTTAGATATTTTTTAATGCGTCTTTATTTCTGCTCATATGTTTTCTCGCTTGTTCTCCAGCATGAACAAACACTACATATTTAAATGGGACTTGTTATTCGCAGTCTGATGAAATAACTGAGCTTTCTGACGCTTTCTAACAGGACGATGGCGGACAGCAGAGCTGAGGACTACCCTCATGAGATAGACGAGCAGCTCACAGGTTTCCACTCCTCCGTGTCTTCTGTCAGAAACATGCTGGACAAGCTGATGGCGATGCCCAGAAATGAGCTGCTGCAAAAGGTGAGCTGCACACCTGTTTCCACTGCAGACACCTCACCATAAAGTCAAAAAGACGAGACATTATTCATCTCTTCAGTCACTCCTGGTGTTGTTTTCCCTCTATGACAAGTAAAAAAAAGTCATTTATGACTATCAGATAAAAACACGTGTGGTTGTTTTTATGTGTGAAATAGATACAAACACGTCACTTTAACTTTTATTTATGCATTGCATTTCTGAATATTGCATTTCTGAGTTGTTTCTGATTCAAATATCATCCATAAGTCATACCTGTCCACAGTAGCGAACAATTCCTCGATATGTTATTGACACTGCAATATGAGTGCACTGTCCAAATTTCACTATCTTAGTTTATTTATTTTTTTATTAATTCATTTCACTCTTATCATTACTCTATTTAATTCCAGTTTATATATTATTTTTATTCTTATTCTTACACATTTAATACTCTTGGTAGTTTTGTGTTTTTATTTATTTATTTATTTTTAAGAAAAAATGTCCAGGTTTTCTGCTTCAGCTTTCTTTAGTCCTCTATGACAGTAAACTGAATGTCTTTGAGAAGTGAACAAAAAAGACATTTAAAGGCATCACCCTGGAGCTTTGGGAAGTTGTGGTCAACATTTTTCAACATTTCTTTACATTTTTGCACAAAGTATTACATGAAATTAAGTATGTTGTTGCAGCCCTTCTTTGAAGAAGAACATTCTGCATGCTAAGTGTAATAATTTCATAAAATGTGATGCTCAGGTGTACCCAGGAGTCTGAGATGTAAATCAGCCTTGTGTACTTTAATATGTTTCCCTTATTGTGTGTCAATGATAATTTTATTTATTTTATTCAACTTGTGCTAATTAAATAAAATCTGGTTTATTGACAGCTGGACCCTTTGGATCAAGCCAAGCTGGATCTGATGTCTGCCTACACACTTAATTCTTTATTCTGGAGTAAGTCTGTTTGGATGCGCTGCCATTATCTTGTGAAAGAGAAATGTCAATTTCAGGCAGAAAGCACCACATAAAACTGTTTTCTTGGCGTGTTCCTCAACATGGAGTTTGTGAGAAAACATATTCTGTCAGGTCAATTATGTTGACAAGATACATGCAACATTGGACATAGTTATCCACATACATAACTGGATAATGGCAAATCATGGTTGAGTTTGAAGACTGTAAATGTAACAGCAAAAGACAGGACTGATGAATTGGCAAGAATTGTGAGATAGAAGCACTTTTATTTCAGGGCTGAGTATCCCAAAGAGCCTTGTGCTGAATTGGTTCACAAAAGTATCTGTCCTGTTTTGACACAACCGACATGTAGTCTTACTTTTGTTCTTGTTTACAGTGTACCTGGTTACACAAGGAGTAAATCCCAGAGAACATGGAATCAAACAGGAACTGGTATGTGTGTTTTCTCTGCACTGTGCTTCAGATTTTCAGTTTCTCTTTTTTTATGTGCACTGTGTAAATCCTCTGTGACCATTCTGTCTTCAGGAGCGAATAAGGACGTACATGAACAAAGTGAAAGAGATCACAGACAAGAAGAAAGCTGCCCGCCTGGATAAGGGGGCCGCCTCACGCTTTCTAAGGAATGCTCTGTATGATCCAGATGAGAAGGATTCTAGTAAAAAAGCATCCAAGAAGGCAGCAGACGCAACATCTGGCCCCCCGAAGGCGAAGCGTCCAAAGCAGAACTGAAACAAAGGAGGAGCTACACGGTCCGGTCTCACTGTGTTTTCTTCCACTTTTTGGGATAACAAACATTTTGCTCACAAGGAAACAAAGAACTTTGAAGGACGTGTTAGAAGAAACCATGAGACATCCATCAAAATGTAAACTGGGTCACTAAGCAGTCATATAGTCAGACTCTTGATGACTGTTGTCCTGCAGCAGTCTGCAAATTTTGCTGGATGCAACAGAAACAAAATCATCATCTACAACAAATCCTCCCAAGTTTACTGAACATATTTTTGGACACTGATGCTCCATAATTTAATGATTCAACACTGATAATTTTGTAATGTTATGTCAGCCTTGAGTTGTTGTGTGTATCTGCAGCCTCCCAGCACCATGAAAAAGTTCAGTTTGATTTAGAAAAGTGAGTGAAAAAGAAGTTGCATCCATCCAGGTATTGAAATATGTAACTTACGATTATATGGATCTGTCTTAGATAAATGAGAAATGTGAATTTCTCTATTTTGAAAGTGATTCTCTGAATCATAAGTCATTTTTTGCAGTTTGAATGTTTTTATAAACATGCCGTGTGCCAGTCAGTGTACTGACAAAAAGTTTTTGGTGATGCATTGCTTTTAAGATTGACTTCTGTATAAAAATGTTCACCAAACACGATGATGGAATTACTTTCTTTTTCTTTCTTTTTTTGTCCAGTTATACAATACTTTATATTGTGCCTGAAACAAATTGGTAATTGAATCCTTATGTAAAACAGTTTGATTTAAGCTTCCAACTTTCCCCAGTAGGCCTTTTTCACATTTTACACACGTCACAGTGGGGAAAGCACAGGTGTAAGTAATAACATTAATGATGGATAAATTCTGTTTGGCTTATTCAGTTTCACATCTGTGGTATTGTGCACCCTGTCATGGTGTACCGGGACAATCGAATACACCGGAGCCATCTGTGATGTTATTAGCAACACCTGCGATCCTCCTGCTGTGACAAGTTGCAATGTCTGCTTTGAAACAGGCCTTTTTTTTCAGTCACCCAACAGTTTATTTGCAATATCCCATCCCAGAGGCACATAATATTTGTTACTACCATGTAGCACACACCGCAACAGTACAACAAGAGTGACTGTCTTGTACACAATAAGAGGGTTTGATTAATGCAAGTAAGGTAATGCTGGCTTTATCTCGTGAAATGGGAGTATTTGCTTCAGAGGCTTCTTGGAAAATTAGACACAAACTGACCAGAAATTAAAGATATTCACTGATATGAGAATCAGCTGACAACACTAAATCTGACTGAGCTTGAATACTCAGGCACAGGAGAGCTCAGTGATTTTAGAGTGAATTATCCTCCTCTAACTGAACACACATCGCGCGCTCACAGCTGAGGTAGGTTGCCTGGTTGTGTGATGAGGTTGAGCTGCTCCCATATTTTTGTCTTTCTAATAGATTCTAGCTGATTAACAATGATCAGTGTCTCTAACAGGTCTGTAAGGTACTGAGTATTATTATTGATGTGTTCCTTGGCAGCCTTTAATGAATAAGGTGTAGTTTTAACATGATCTTACATGTCATAATAGCAGTAAATACTATAGAGCTGTTCTGTAAAACATATGTATAGTGAGGGAGCAAGGAACTTATGAACTTCTTTAAATTGTGTATCCTATTAAGTACAAATCAAGCGGAGCATTACTTAATTCATGGTAGCAATCTGTCTGGGCCCTGTGTGGGTCAAACCTGCGACCTTTTTGATTACAAAATGGCCTCCGTAACCATCACAAACAGTGCCGGAGCTGCATGGCTGCACAGTATAAGCGCAGGCTGTAATTAGACTTCCTTTTATAAAAACCAGCGTCACATTTGATAAAGACGCCCATACTGCTTCCTTTTTGTAATTCCCTCTGGACAGCGGAGATCTTAATCTTAATGTGCCCGCGAGTCGCTGCATCCCTCTAATCAAGCCCAGGAAACAGCGAGGCGGTGAGTTAGATTCTCAGGAATGTATCTTTTCATTCTTTTCATCATCTTTCGTTTTCTCATCCTCCCTGCAGCAGCGTCCAAAAATGACATTTGTTTAGCCAAACCACCCTACTCCGTACTTTTTCCACCACGTTGTTGTTTCTAGCTGTTCAAAGACATGTGTCAAACTTTGCCTGATGAACAGCTCCGTCTGCATATTGGAAAAATATGGATTTTTCCACTTTTTTTCCCTCTTTCCTCTGTAATGTTCGCCTTCCTATGCCCTCTTCCCCACATGTGCTCGGTATAAAGGAGTTAGGTCACCGTGCGAGCAAATTTGAACAAACAAACGCTCATGTTGAAATCGTGCGCCCTAACCAGCTCCAAACGCGGGTTTGTCCCGCGGTTGTTTATTTATGCTGTTTGTGAGCAGCTTGTGGTGAGGAAGTTTATATTACACGGAGTGAAAGGCATCAGACCAAATGACCTCTTCGGGCAAGATGAAGATGGAAGCAGCCTCCTTCTTTAGACGTCTCTATCTCCTGAAAGGATGAAGCGTTCTGGCAGCAGACTGCACGGAGAGCACCGAATGAGCTCGACACATCGGGGCAAAGACTCCTAACGTGAGGTGAGCTGTCAGAAAGTAGATGCTGTAAACAGATGTGCTGAACTTCTCTGAGAAGAAATTTTTAACAACTCCAGGAGAAGTAAATATTTTTAGGTCGTGCTGCTTCCAGTTTAAAAATGGAAAGTCATGGAAATGCAACAGCAACGCAACAAACACTGCAGTCAAATGAAGAAGTTTATTCTCGACCTCGGAAACAGCAGTTGACAAAATATTCTCACCACAAGGTTCGTTTGCTCAGATGTTCTTTAGATGATATCACAAAGTCTTTATCAGCAGACGGAGCTGTTGGGACTTGTAGGGGCTCAAATAAACATTTTTTTGAACATTATTTTTGAAAAGACTAATTCACATACGTGTGATGTGATACACTGACGTACAGTATATCTTGGTTATTTGTACTTTTTTTGACTAAAATTTCAGAGGGCAACTTTCATCTTTTCCTCTGCACATATCACATATCACCTTTGACATGCTGTCTTAAGAACCAAACTGCAAAAACTTTTTTATTTTTGCCACTTATATTGTATTTTAACAGTAACTAAAAGTTTTGTGTTGCAAAACTTAAACATATTATTTGTGTCTTTAAACTTTTTTCTGTCTGTTATGTCATTTTTCACTCACTATTACTCAATTCCTCTCGTTTCATGATGTCTGAAAAGAAAATACAACATCTAATTTACAGCGAGTAATCCTGTGTTAGTATGATGTTTTATGATTTACAAACCTGAGGTGCATCACCCTTTACAGACTTAAACATTTGATCGCAGAGAACGATGAGGTATTATGAGGCCCGGTGGAACAAGCTTTTCTTTGAATAAGTGGGTGAAACTGAGAGTGAGTGAGGGACGGACGTCGCAGCTTTATTCTCTGTGACACACCGGGAATTCCAGCCGCTCATTTGTGCCACTTTCTATTCACCTTGGCCCTGCTGACAGAGCTGCTGATTAATCATGATGACAATGTTTTCTTTTTATTTAGCCCTCACCTCCCAGCACCGGGACAAATGACTTTTTCAAGAGTCAGCAGGTAAAACTGAAGCTCGGACCACCAGGATGTCCAACAGAAAGAGGCCACAACTGGCTCTTTTTAACTCTTTAGATTTTGTTAATGCACTTTTATTGTTGGGGTGAAATTACCATGAATATTTTTTTTCTGCTGAAATTAAAGAAACCAAGCAAATAAAAAAAACATTTTGCATTTGTACATTTGTAAAAGTAGCTTGTTTTTAGTAGTTGGATATCAAGAGAACACTTTAAAAAACAGAGGAGTTAAATGAGAGACCTCCTCTCTCATGGATTGTTTCTTAATGAATTTCTTAGTTTTATCCACTATTGTCATCATTATACTGGTGTGACTTTATTTCCTTCTCTGAGAATCAGCATCACTTCTATGTGAACTTCAGTAACTGATTCATCTTGGTGTGCAGAATCATACTGCCTACATGCAGGTTGTTGAGGATCAGTGACACATTAACTTTGTTGCACCTTTTCACTTTAATTCATCTCTCTGGGTTCAGTTTCTGCACTGTGTTTCTTCTCAGCTCAGGTCCAGTGACTCCTGTTCACTTCTCTGGGACTTTTCAACATCCCCAACAACGAGCTGTACCTGGACAACTTCATCAGAAAGACCACGAAGCTCTAATGCTCTGTTCATAATTTCTTCATTGTTCTCTCCCTTTCGCTCCCCCCTCCTGCCTCCCCCCACGGCCGTACGTCCCAGTGGGGTTTGGCAGTATAAGTGAAATGACGGCATGCCGAAAACATGCGCAGAGCGAGGCCTTGAACCCTCCTCGCTAAACACATCACATCATCATCGCACTTTATTGAGTTTCCATCCTTTACATTACCTTTCTCCTGCCAGCGTGTTTAATCTTCGGAGGAAAAAATAGCAGCGCAGGAATACTCCTCGCTGAACGAGTTGGGCTTGGCGTGCCATCTATCAGGCTTAAATGAACTATTAGGAATGAAAACACAAAATCATCGCAGAGAATTATGCTCGGGCGTGGAGGGTCACAGGTTCAAATCTGGGTAATAGCTGAGGGAAGCTTTGTGAGTCAACGCCGTCCCGTCTCTTAGAGTCAAGGCCAAACTGCACTGTGTAGTCCTGTTGAGGAGGTTCAAGAGGCAAATTACTTCCAATGGCCTTTTAATGAATAAATAAAGTTTTTTCAAATTAAACATCCATATTAAACAGGGATTATTCATCTCCTCTCTCCCATGTGCACACCAGCTTTATGATGATGTCACTCTGTGCTGCAGACTGTGGCCATTTGAAGACCTCATCTGTTGCCGTGGCCCGGTGTTTACCTCTGCTGTGGACTTCGCTTTGAGAGGCAAACATAACAGCCCATATGGCCGCAATGTGAAATCAGGGCTTTCCCCCTTTAAACTGCGGGCTTCCGATGCATAAAGCTGCAGGATAACCGTTCAGCCATCAAAGGGCTGAACGCAAAACCATCTCTGAATCCTTTACACACGTGCACACACACACACACTCAGAGGGTTAGGCAGCTGCAAGAAGCCCACTGTGAAAGCAGGAAAACGCTCACCGTTACACATGCTGAGGGCCGTGCAAAGACGCAAAGGGAAAATGGCTTACACGTGCATGAGCGCACACTCGAGAGCTGACTGGAGGTGTGTAATGGATTGGATCCCCCTCATAATTCTTGGGACAGCGTTGTCTTCAAGGTCCGCACAGAGGCGGATGAGACCACAGCTGTTTGGACATAAATTTCCAGAAGAATGCCTGAAGTCCGAGCCCTCAGCGTAAAGAGCATGACTGTAAATTCCTCCCCAGATGACAAATGATCGCCCTAAGGACCGTTGTGTGTGTGATCATGTGTGTTGTGTGTGGAAAAAAAGGGGGTTCTCATGCAGGCATGTACAAAGTCAGCAAAGGCATGTTTCTATATTCCTGTCTCATGTATATATGAGTGTAAGCATACTTTTGCAGGAAAAGGTGCATGTACGTGTGTGTATGTGTGTTGCAGGTTGAAGAGAGGGATGAAATGGCATGTAGACGGGAGTTTGTCTCCTCCGTTGTATCAGGAAGACTCAACAGCTGGAGAAGAGGATGAGGGCAGCTGGCCAGGTCTCGTAAAAAAAAAAAAAAAAGAAGTTTGAATCTCACTTTTCTCTCTGTACAGTAGCTAATGCTGGAGTCATGTTATCATACGAGTGTGCAAGTTTATAGGAATATTTTGAATAGATCAGGCAGCGTGCAGCTTGTAGTATGTGATATTGTTTGGCCAACAGGACAAAACCTTAATCTTGTGTTTGCCTCGATCATGTGTCTTCATTTGCACTGGTACTGCAGGGCCACATGTGCAACAGCTTTCACTCTGTCTCTGTCTGAGCTCTGTAGGTGCTGCCGATGAACAAATGGATGTTTTTTAATGCTGTGTACCCTGAAAGTACAGACAAAAATCTCAAATGTGAGCCTCTCATAGCTTCTGATGTGAATGTTGTTTAATCACCAGATATTATATTTTCATTTATCTATCTTAAGTTCTTGTGACGTGAGTTTTTACACATGCACTTGATAAAAACTCTGTTTGGTATCTGGATTGAAATATATCTGATGGAGCCATGAATTCCTCACTAAACAAGGCTATCGCTGATTGCTGGAACGAATGGCATCATGTGTTCAGCTTTTCATGGAAACACTCTCTGAGATCGGCGGGTTAGCGGTCCATCTGAATCAAACAGAGTTTCCCGATCATTGGGGGAATATTCACATGCTTGTCCAACCTGCAAATTGAATTCTGTGCTTGTTTGCAGTTTACGGGGCTCCGGAGTAAAAAAAAACAACAACAAAACGAGCCTGTAGACAACATCTCCTCGGGTTTTTTCCTCAAAAGAGACACACCCGCTGGAAATGGACACCCGGAGAGCCTCCTCTCCTCTCCCCACCACACACCTTGTTTCCTCTCTCCCTCGATAAAATAACGGGGTTTATAGCGCATCAATAACCCCTCTCATCCCTCTTCTCTCTTACGCTCAGAGCCGAGGTTTACAGCTAGCGAGGGGCGGAAGGCTGCGGGCCTTGATGTGAGAGCCTGGGGCTAACGGTAGCACTGGGTACTGTAAAGTGATGAAGGGCCTCCGCTTTTACGATGATGTGAATGATGTAGCCTGAGAGAGTAAAAGAGCTTGTGAGAGCAGCAGTGTGTCCATATACTGTACAAGACTGGACTGCAGGGGAACTGGATGGATTATATGCCCTGCTACTAAATATTTACACCCCCTTTAAGGCTTTTTGCAGATGCTATTATCCCAGATGATGTACAGTAGGAACAACGTCGACCAAATTAGTGAATGGGCAACATTAAGAAGAGCCAGTATGAAAGATTTCTGCAAAACAACAAAACGAAGAAACAACTGAACTGACGTCATTGCTTCATCTGCCAGTTAACAAGAGTTCACTTCGAAATGCTCACAAGAAAAGCTGAATTTGGAAATAAAAACCAGTGAGGACAACATTTCAAAAAAAGGCATAAATGCACGTGGGACATTAAGCATGAACATGTACTGGACATGCAGCCAAAACCTTTATTGCAGAGCTTCATTGTTGTCCAAAAAACACATTAGTGAGAAAAGCTGTTGCACCCGGTGACATTTTCTTTTGTTACAACAGACTTTTCTAAATTAATCTCACATACGCCATCCTGCTGCTTTAAATAGTTGCCAGTGCACCAATTGTGTATTAATCCACAGGATAAAATAGTGCCTACTATTTACAATAACATTAAATAACATGCCAGTGTCCAGCTGTTTTAAGAAGGCATTCAGCAAAAAGGGAACTCTGTATTTTTTATTTATTGTTAAATATTTAATCCTCAGTAGCAGTGAATAAGTTGTAAGAAGTTGGAAATTGGACAGACCAACAGACTGTTTGGGTTTTGTTAAGACTAAATAATATGTCAAATGACACACACCTTATCCACTGAAAGATATGTGAGATATGCAAGTCCATGTAAAATTCATTTATTATTAGAACTGGAGATAATATTAAATATACAAGGAAATTTATAGCAACAACACTGGGATTGCATGTTTACAACATTTATTTTCTTGTTTGTCTGTATGGAAATGTGTTCTTTTGTGTTGTGTTTTTCAGTGGACAGCTTCCTACATTATTCACTCCATCTATGCAGCCCGCGTCAGAAAAAACATGCCACTAATGATTTACACATTCAAGTTAATAACTGCATTTACAACTTCAGCAAGACTGTTTTTCCCAAGAGACATTTTTAAAAATGTCTTGAGAGTCTCAGACGGGGTCATTCAGCGTCAAGTAAAGCAGCACAGGGAGCCTCAAAGTTTGATCAAAAGTTCCTCCCAGCAGCCACAGGGGGGCAATCCAACACAGCAGTACGGGCCTTTTTACTCCAGTCAGGCTTGAGTGGCAAGCTGAGGTTTGCTTTTCCTCCTACCGCAGAGCAGATTGGAGAAGATTAGCCCTCGCTTGGCCAGTAATCACCCTTATCACACGAGAAAACGGCAACAATACAGGGAGTTTAATGACAGAGGTAATTGTTGTGGAAGTCCCACGTTATGCTGCGGTGGCGTGATGAATGACAACCACAATGCACTGCGCTGTGAGGAGATTTGCTGCATGGTTGTTATTTAAACCCATTTGTTATGGCTGCAACTTTTTTCTCTGGGGTTGTTTAGCTGAGGGAAGTGACTTGATTTCAAAGGTGGAATATGAGGAAAAGTTGTTTTTTTGTTTTTTTTAATGAAAAAAGTTTTCATGATGAAAATTGTGATAGAGTGTGCTTGAGAGAGAAGACAGTGTGTGTTCTTGTGCTTTTCCCTCCTCTGCATTTTTGCCTGGATAGATGGATTTACATACATATGGATAAAGAGTTGATTTAAACAGTAACAGATCCAGTGTTTCATAAAAACAATCATGTTCTGCTTTAATCTTCCTAGCTATACAACAGTAAGTGTATTCACAGTGCACAGGCTTATTTGGCCTTTGTATCCATTGACTACACTGTACCACAAATTGTCCATTCATAACTGTAAATCTGCATGAAAAGGACAATCAGGATGTATTGAGTGGAAACTGAAAACTTGAATGACAGGGGATTTATGAGGTTAAATAAAACCAGCAACTTTATTGAAAGTCTTATATCAACTAACAAAAAAAAAAGGGGGCCCAAAAAAATCTGGATGCTCTACGTTCCGCTTGCTGCAGGCAGTACGGGCTAATCATGATCTAATACACAGCCACTGCATGCTTGGATTGACTTCAATTGGCTGTTTTTTCTGTGCATGTGGCTGTGTGCACACCCATATAATTGTGTTTGTGTGTGTGTGTGTGTGTGTGTGTGTACTGTATGTGGATGTATTTGCACGGGTGTGTCTTTTTTAACTCCAGTGCGCTTTTGCCCATGTAGCTGTGTTGGTGTTAATGTCCGTCCGTGTGCGCGCATGTGATTGTGTGTGTGTGTGTATGTGTGTGTGTGTGTGTGTGTGTGTGTGTATGTGGGTGTGAGGCAGGGAGATTACAGTGCTTTTCAGTGAAGCCTTGGAATGCTTCATACCGAGACAGCTGCAGTCTAGACTGTCATTCTCGCGTCACTTTATCGCTCAGGGCCTAAAAGACAAATGAGGAGGAGCACCCAGATATGCAGCCTCATCTGATAAGAGAGGTGGTAAGAGGATCTACTGATGACTTCTCCAAACTAGCATGAAAAGGCAGCTCTGGTGTCTGATACGGCGAGCACCGTCAAAGGGCTCTCGGGCAGGCCGATGACTGAGGAGCATGAGCTGTCCGGCTGACTGACACGTATATGTTAGTGTGATAGTAAGGAAGGTCAGAGGGTTTTTTTTTAAAGCACGTTCACACATTTTAAGACCGTCCAGACATCTTGTAAACACATGAATGTCTTAATTGGCATCATAAAAACTGACCTATTGACAAAAAAAAATGCAAGAAAAGATCAGCAACAACTGCAATAAACTGATTTATTTGATTTGACCGGGGAGAGCTGTGAGAAACTTTCCAAAGCAGCCAGAGTAGGAAATGCCAGTCCTAATGTCAGAGGGCTGCTCTGTCCTATTATGGCAAATCGAAGCAGAATGTGTCATTAGCTAATCGAGGGCTGGTTTCTCCTCCTTTCAAAACAGCAGACAGAGGGCAGCCTCTGTACCCAGCGCTGCAGCCTTCAAAGGCCCCCATTATACTTCAATGGAGGGTAAACAGCGGCTCCCAAAAATGACGGTCTCCAAAGTTTAAAGCAACATCGTTTATCACCCCTGCCAGCCACTGCAGGTGTGACCCCGTTCCCACAGCCTCATCGGCAGCCCGGTTCAAGTGGAAAGCAAACCGGTGTGTGTGTGTGTGTGTGTGCACGCCATTCAACCGGTAACAGCAACAACACACTCAAACTTTGTCTGTTATTTTGTAAATTAAGCATGGCGTCTCAAATTCGGATGATGTTTTGTTTCTGTATATATGAGTATGTTGAAAATAATGTAACAGATTTTTTGTGAAATATAAACATTAGTTATGTGTTAGATTTAGGAAAAATTGCTTTAATTGAGATTAGGACAAGATTAAGAACATTTAATTTTCACTCAAAATTATAACTTTGCTCATTGTTGAAAACTTCTTTGAACAAGTTGGAACTTAAGATATGGCTTAATTTTTTTTATTTACTGGTTGCTGCTTCCCACTTCCATTTGTGTCTTCTCCATGTAATCCTGTCACAAAGGATCAATGGATTTCTCTCATTTTATGGCTAATTTGCCACTTTGCAGCATGTTGGAGTGTGCATGTGTCTCTGTGTGTTTTTGACATGCAGCAACGTCAACCAACACCAACTGTACTAAACAAATAAGACATCAAATGAGACATGCTATGTTGGATATTTCTCTCTTTTCTGCCTTCCTCTGTGAGTGTTTTCACAGATTGAATGTTGGGGAAAAAAGACTCTGCTTTAACCTTTAAACATATGAAAGAGACATTTATTTCACTGAATGATGCCAGTTGCAGAGCTACGGATGGCACCTAAACTTATAATATTTATGCAGTTTTTGGAGGCTTGGTAGACATGCTGTGTCTACCAAAAATGCAACTATGCAGAGTCAAAGAAGGAAAGGAGAGCAAAGCCATCATTCATCCTGATTCATTCCCAGTGACCTCAGTTTCCACCCATTCCTATGTCTGTGCTTTTGCCTTTTGGTAGACATATTAATTCAGCGTCCCGCAGTGGCTGTGGGTGCGTGCATGTTGAGTCTGAAAAACGAGAACTTTCATCCTGGCAGCATCTTTAACGCACAGGACTCGATGCGCAGACAGCATTTTGCATCATCAGCATGTTTTCAGCAGTATTTTCTACTATTCAAAGTCCCCCAGTGGATAAAGGTTTAATGGCCGTCATGCTCCTCGGTGACCAGCTGTTATGTCAGTCGGACTTAACATCTCAGCTTTTCTCTCTCAGAAGAGTTCAGAGCTGGCCGAAGTTCTTGGACACAGTGTTTTATAAAGTCCTGTGAGCAGACTGCGAACGATGTGAAGATTATCAGAAGGACATGGCACAGATACACACTTTAAAGGCTGAACAGAGAGACAGAAAGAGAGAGAGAGTGTGTGTATGTGTGTGTGTGTGCTTGACAATTGCATTGAAAGTCAACTAACCGTGCGTGCTCTTTTCTACAAACATAAACACCAGGTTCACACAGCTTCATGCGTTCACACCTGGGACCAGCTCTGCACAGTCTTGTACTGTCAGACACGAAGCGGCTCTACAGGAGCAGCTGGTTTTGAGCCACTTGGCTTTCACAGATATTGTTTCATTGAATAAATCTGATCCACGCATGACGGCCATCGTGTAGTCCAAAATTCATAAGCGCATCTTTCATTATGTAAAGTTTATTTTACACTCACACCTCTGTTTTTCAAGCTTTTTAACCAACTAAAAACATGCCTTTTATCTTTTTTATTTTCAACCATCAACCATTCTTAATCTCAACATTTGCTCAGGAAATGATTTTCTTGAGGGAACGTCTGCAGCTGCTGTTAATGGCAGAGTTACTCATTCACCTTCCCTACCCAGAGTTTCCCAGATGGTTCGAGTATTGAACTGGTGACCCTCCAGTCACAGTGCTTCTTCTGTAAAATGTGTCCGTGCAAGTGTGTGCATGTGTTTGCATAGGCCAGCTGACTACAGCTGCGCCACTGAATGTGTGTGTGAGCGCCTTTATCTGCGGGCGTGCCTTATCAAATGCGTGTCCTCAGTTCAGTTTAATTAACAGAGGCCGCGTGAACGGATCCCATCGGGGTCAAGGTGATCGAGGCGGCTGAGCAGGTGGCAAATCGATGAGATTGGCTCACACGGAGCATATCGACCGCTGGTCAAACACAGCCACTATTGATTGACACGGTTACAGCAGAAGTGTGTTTAACAGTGGAGTTCATGTGCTGAACACACAGTTGGTACAGATACAGACAGAGAAGTGGTACAAAAGTAAAAAAAAAATGTTATAGATTCAAAATTTTGTGTCTGAAGAATAAACAGGATTTCTTTTTACTTTCAGTGAATAAAATTAAAAAAAAAATCTGTTCCTTTCAAACAGATGTGTGCGAGAAGTGTGCTTGTGAGAAAGACTGTAGATCTTTTCATAATAATGATGAATAATGTGAGCTATCCAGCCACTATCCACTATTCTGTCATTGCCGGAGCCATGCCTCAGTGCATTCAATATTAATACAGCGTGGATGTCCATATGCCTTTACCATGAAGTCACCCAACACTCAACGTGACCGCTGCTCTGATCCTCTCTGAGATTCACAAACCTTCTGGGAAAGAAAAGGGCAGATGATGCAAAAATGGTGCCACTTTTTATCATTTTGCTTCGCTCCTCAGATCAAATACGAGCAGCGGCGAAAACACCTGAACTCTCACACATTCATCATGTAGGCCCTGGGCACAGAGAGAGAGAGAGAGAGAGAGAGAGAGAGAGAGAGAGAGAGAGAGAGAGAGAGAGAACAAGGTGGGGAGAGAGGCTTTGGAGAAGATGAAGCAGGGGTGGGAGACAGAGGGGGAGGAAGGGAGACAGACTAGGGAGTAGATTAAGTAGCCTTGAAAAGGCTGGCTTCCCCACACACATATAAACCCCCTGTGAAAACACAAGCTAATTATTAAGAAAACAAAGGGGGAACTGCAGCGACGTGCCAACGCACACAGATCCCCGGCAGAGTAATTGTGCGTGAGCTATTTGGGCTGAAAACTGCACGATTTGGTGCTCTTCCTCAGCACAGCCAAGCAGAATGAACAACATCTGTTCCCCGGGATGCGGTTTGAAAACAAGCACGAGGAATGATTCTCTCTTTCTTTTTTTACTGCGATTCAAAGATGTCTGATGAAAGACAACAGTTATTAGATTTTTTACATTTTTTTATTCAGTCGCTTTCAAATAACGAAGCATTTTGTGGGTTTTTTCCGTTTCTCTGCTACGTGAGCATGCAAACACTAAAGGAACCAGCGGTCATTAGCAAAAAAGCGCTCGGCTATAAAAAGGATCCTATCATCAACATGAAGGGCCAAAGCTCATAAAAGCTTGGCTTCACAACAGTGCTATCACTCCCAATGAGGCTCAGGACTTGGACAGGGTTAGCAGGGGGTGAAAAAAAACAACAAAAAAAGCCTCTCAGTGTTTTTGAATCGGCCCTGAATGTTTCTGTATTGCCTTCTTTCATGCATGATTAAGTTATACAATCTAAGAGGCTTTTTGTGCGTCCCCTGTGCGTTTGCAATCTTTTCGCAGTATCAAACTGATCTCTGTCCTACACAGCTGAGCATATTACTTCCAGTCTCACTCTGCATTTTAAGCGGTGAGGGAAGTGTCGCTGGGAATTTGATAATACTCAGCAGCGCAGTGGATGCCTTGGTGGAGAGCCATGTTTTGAATTGGCTCCGAGGCTGCAGCATTAACCTTAGCGCGACGCCAAGAGCACGGTTCCATTCGATTTCTGACGGAGTCAAAACAATTGATGTCAGCTCATGAGAAATGGTGGTAATGGCCGCTCAAAGAGTCATTGTTTTTATAATGTGACCGGGCTTACTTGAGTTAGCATGTGGTGAGCTGGGGACGGGGAAATTAGTTTCGGTGGAGTTTTTGACCATCGTCTGCTCTTTCTTGTTTCCACTGTACATCTCTTGTTTGTATCTGTCATTGTGTCTCTCGCTGCTAAGCACTTTCATGAGGCCAACCTTTGCTAAAAGCACTTTTAAAGGAATTTGACGCGACTTGACTTGACTTGACAGTGATTGATGATGACAGAAGGTTTTAATACTGTATTGAGGGGTCATCGGTGAGCGGCCGGGTGAGGTTTCAAATGACAATTGTGGTGGTGTGACGGCCTCCCTCTCTCTCTCCTAAACACCATTTAACTCTGTGTGTCCTAATGGAAACTATGCCAGACTGCTCAGTTGTGTGTGTGCATGTGTGTGTGTGCGTGTATTGTGACACCTGTGCGTGCTGGAAAGAGAGCCGCCTATCACGCTGCTGCTGATGATCAGCTATGTTAAGTGCACCAGTGCGCCGTGTTCTCGGAGACCTGCAATCTCCAGACACACCACATTCCTCCCAAACACACTCTGTTTGTTTAAGTCACATGCAGACACACACACACTGATGCATATACATAAACACAGACCCACACATGCTCTCACACACATACATACGTGTGCATGGTAAGTTAAATGCTATTATATTAGTGCAAACAAATGGACAGAAAAAACATGCACACTTTCATTTTTGCACACATACACACCCACGCACAAACACAAATTCTGTCCCCGTGTAACTCTGATCATATGAGCTATGGCAACAATTAGATATAATAGCCAAAGATAATAACAGCAATT
This sequence comes from Amniataba percoides, assembly GCA_037176925.1. Lineage (NCBI taxonomy): Eukaryota > Metazoa > Chordata > Actinopteri > Centrarchiformes > Terapontidae > Amniataba > Amniataba percoides. The sequence continues at coordinate 19,117,230 of JBAJHX010000033.1, forward strand.
TTTATACTTACGGGAATGATTAAACGCTGGCAAAATATGCAGTGAATTATGTTTAAAGTAGCATGTGGCGGTTTGTTTGTGTGTTTTATTCAAGCGCGTGTTTTCTTTATCGTCACAAGTGTCCATCAAAGAAACAAAGTCTGCCAGTAACTCTCAGCTTTACGGTCAGATAAAAGTAGCTTTGGATAAACTTTTGCTAATTGCGTGTACGGCATAATGCAAGACAATTACATGGCAGAATGCATTGATTCTCTCACCACATAAAACTTTATAGGGCAATTTTGTGAAGTTGTTCAAGTCGATTTACTTCCAGATTTATAAAAGCACTTTCCATCAAACAAGCAAACAGATTTGCAATAAAATGCAATTTGCATAAATCCAGATAAAGTCAACCAAAGCGCAATCATAAATAACTTATTTTAAGATAAGAGGTCTGTGACTGTGTGCTGTATTTGTCTTTATCTTTGAATGGAAAGAAAACACACCATGTTACCAGTTTTCTCAATGAAAACATGGCCAGTTGTGTCGGCCATACAGCTGGCCACTCAAAGCTTTATAGACAGGAGTCAGTAGGAGGTTGGTGTAAAGAAATGTGAGTGAAATGCCTTTAAATTCTGCTTATTTCTAAAAATAAAATTCAGACCTACTTCATTTATGTCCACATATAGAATATACTTATTTTAACCAAAAAGACTCACCAGACAGGTTGAACAAGCAGCTGAGATCAGCTCAAAATAAATGTGATTTTTGTTGTCAGCATATTTTAGTTTTATTATTACCTAAATATTCAATTTCATTGGAACCAAAATCGATAAACAGACCCGGAAGTGGAGTAAGAAAATAGGAATCAGGATAATCCAAATCTTACCCACCCCCTCCAGATGCTCCATATTTTTCCGTTTATGGTCGGGTGTGAGACGCTACTTACAGGAGGTGGATGCAAAGTGTGTTAACCTAACCCCAACACACTTTGAGACCAGCAGCAGAGCAGAGAGCCGTGCAATAATTTATGGATGATGGTGTGAGACCACCCAAAGCATGGGGCCCCCCTCACAGCTGCTTACCATGATCGCAATGGGGAACACACACACAGACATGCACACACCTGTATAGATACAAGTGTATATTTTTAAACATACACACACTCACATGTACAAATATATGCCTGTACATCACACACGCACAGACAACAGAGGGGAGGAGTAATCTGTAACGCAACACAGTTTCCTTCACTTGCAGACACAGACAACATGCAAATACTTATCATTTAACAGAAGTCTGTTGTGATGCTTTTTGCTTATTGTGGCTCCGTCTTTCATCACTGAACAGCTGAAAAATGCGAGGTGAGGT
>JBAJHX010000033.1:19118679-19174348 GCA_037176925.1 Amniataba percoides
GGCTCAGGCATTTTGTGAGGTGTTGGGCACAGGTTGGGCTACTTGTGTTTGCATGTTATCCATTATGAATCCTTTAGTAGTAGCACCTGGTTCCCTCCTACTGTGCAGCCTACTCGCCGTGGCCGAGACTCCAAAGGCGTGCTTGAATGGCCTTGTAATCTGTAAGCCTGTAACAAGACAGCGTACGCACCCATGTGCTCGCGCTCACATTACACCGAGGCGCGCACATCACAGAGGTACAAGCAGAGGTATACGGCTCTGATCACTGGACCTGCTTTGGAAAAGATTGCTCTGCTGGCCCATGACAAAAAGGGGCTCATCTCTGCATTGTGGAATCCAATCGCTCCTCCAGTGACAGAATCCCCAGACGGTTCACCTGCTTCTATTCATGCAGGTAGTTTCCTGCAGACGGGGGATCATATCTTCCAGGATAGGGACGGGGATTAACTTTTTTCCAAAAGAAAAGACAGGGACTGGCAGCTTAGGTGACTCTTTTCTTGAAAACCAACTCGTTTTGGCTCCAGGCGCCCTTCTCATCCTCTTATCCTCTCCTCCTCTATCGCTCCTATCTTCTGTCCCTTAGGACGCCATTGAAGGAGAGCGACTTAAAAAAAAAACGGAGAGAAAAAAACATGTAATTGGAGTGATTTTGTGTCTGTGCAGGTGTGTGAGGGAGCGCATGTTGGCTGTGTGTGGTGTGTGTGTACTTTCACCTCAGATTTCTTCATATGTGCACAAGTATAATTAGGCCAATTGTGCATCTGTCTCTTTGTTTGCCCTTTATGGCGGCTTAGTGTCAGCATGTGTATGTCTACGTGCACGCGGGCGCTGTGCGTGTGTGTGTAAATGCACACCAGCGTGGTGTGTGTCTGTGTGTTCCAGGTCTTGGGCTTCTTTGATCCTTTAAGAGCCTGGTGAGATAGGAGCTCCAGTATCTGCCAGTCCTGTATTCTGAAAGGTCACCGGGGAGGTGGAGGTGCAGGGGAGGGCAGGCCTGTCGTTCCCTCTGGGCCAGACTGCACTCTATACAGCATGTCTACTCCTTTCTTACAAATCCAAGACCGTTGCACTTCTACGCCTGAGGTGGCACACGGGGGGAACCGTGTCAGAGTTCTGTGGTGTTGCTGAAACTGGGTTACAAGGTGACGGATCGGGGCAATAGGTTTGTGCGCTGTGGGGTTTGTTTAGCTTTTGAATTCACCCCTCCTTCCGCCTCTGTGGGTTTCACTGTCCCGCTATCGTTTTACAATATCAGTGGCTTCTGCGTGATTGTTCTTTATTGGCAGGGACCGGAGCCTTTGTGCGACTTTGAATACACCTTTACCGCTGCACCTGCTGAAAAATCCAAACGCACATGTCAGCAGAATGTTGTTTTGTTTGTTTTTTTTTATCATCCCTTTTCTTGTTTTCTCCTCCTTTAACCATGAAGCAGCTTCTCTATAGGTTTCTTAAATTATTAATGTTCCCTTGCATGAAACAAAAAATATTAGAAATATAATTACACTGTCTTAGATGGTTCTGCAACACACATTTGATTTCACTCTTACAAAAACAACCTCATGAAGTAAACATCATTATTAGCATTCATTACTGTCCCACAAAAACTTAATATGCATATCTGTCAAAATAACCATGAATGTTTTCATTAAAAACTTAGTACAGATGTCACATTATATATGTATCTCTTAATTGTTCATGTAATGTTTGCTTGCACACGGCACATAACCAATAAGTAATGTTTTGCATGGTAAATGTAAAATGAGTCAAAGTGTCAGTGTAAAATAAGAGTAAGCTTAAATTCGTTCATATTTTTGAGGGAGGCGATCAAGTGTTAAAAACTATGTAGAAACTTGCACTGGCATTATGCTTTAGTAAGGAGAGCAGAGTGATTGGTAAGTTAAGGCGTCGCACTCATTACGAACTGACATTATTTTATAGGTGACGGTACCTGTCCTTTTTAACTCACTCAGATAAATGGAGTCTGTCCAACAACTCAACAAAACCCTGAAGCACCTGCCCTGCCAATATTTTGTAAATCTCTGGTACTGAGAATATCTATGTCCATTTTTATTACTTTTTTGTTTTGCCATCATAAACAGAAACAGCAGCCACAGACTGGAAGAATTGATATGCAGGTTTTTCTGGTTAAAACTGAAATAAGTTTTTGCCAAAGCACACAAAGAATAAAGTGCATCTCCTTGGAAAAAAAAGCTGATAAATTCTTCAAATAAGAATCCTTACTACCTTCTGCTCGCTCCTCTCAGACTCTTTAGCTGTATTGTTTCAGTGGAGGACTGGCTTCGTTCCAGCAGACCAATTCAGGGTCATTCCTCTCATTGAATTTCATCCAGAAGCGATATCATAACCACAAAAGACTGACTGCTACCTAGAGGGCTCAGATAAACTCGTTCAGCCGTGATTCAATGACTCACACTTTTCCCCTCTCTCTGTGTCTCGCTTTAACTTCGACTTTCTCTTCCCGCCTTCCTTTGCGGTGGTCCGTCTTTGGATTACAGGCCCTCCGCTGTACTGTCTTTCTAAAAGGCCTGTCCGGTCATCCTGTTCACACGAAAATGTTTATTTACGCACTGGAGTTAAAATTATGGTTTGTTCTACTCCACAGTCTGTCTTCCTCTCACAGATCTGTTTCTGTCATTTTATTTTTCTTTTCTTTTTTTAGCCATGAGAAATACACCTCAAATTACACTTTGTACTTGAGGAATAAAATGCTCAGATTCTCAGTCCATCAGCATTGTGACGTCCTTGGTTGAGTCAAAGTTAAACCAATGTGCTTCACGGTTCATGTGCTTCTTTTCCATTTTGTTATATTTAAACATTATTATAATATCTGACTGTGACTTACAATTTAGATAAGCTCATATTATTTTAAGGGCAGTTGCTACTTCAAATGTATTATTTATACTAATAAATATTTTCTTTTTAGTTTGAAAACATAAAAAATCCCAAGTACAGACTAATGCTTTAAATATCCTAGAAAAACTGGAGTGACCTACCTATAAGCTGACCTATATGTACTCACATATGCTGGAGCTTAGTTTTGATATTTTAGTTAAATGTGATGTGCTGGTAGCTGCTGAATTTTGTACACTTACCATAAATGATTAAATGCGTTTAAATAGGGTTCATTGGGGAGACATTCTTTCGTTTGTCAGTCAAGCAAATACAAATATATTTGTTATTATTGTTATTATTTATTATTCTCAGCAGCTTTTCTAATTTCATTTTATCTGAGGAATTATATAAGGCGTAATTTTGACTTTAATTCCTGTTTGCTAAAAGTCTTCCTTCAAGAAAAATCTCCCTTTAAACTTAAACGATAAAGTTTTTGTTGTGTGTCTTTGCAGTTGCGGTCATTTGTATGTGTATGTGCAATATATGTGGTTGTGTGTATGTGATTAAAGCTGTTTATGTGCATAAGTATGTATATGAGCAATGAGCAGGCATACTTGTGTCTTTTCCCACAAACTTTAAGTGATTAATCTCAATAGAATTACAAAGTTTAAAGCACGGCTCATCTTGACCCTTCTTCTTTCACTCATCGTCTATAGGAGGGAGTTTATTTTCTCTCTGCCATGCTGCGATTAGCGACGATTTATCTGAGCTGAAGAAAGATTGCGGCCGTGTTGAGGAGTGTAATATTTCGGCCTGTTTGACCTCTAACTGAATTCCTGCAAACACTGCTGGATCATGTGTCCTGGTGGTCAAAACAGCAGACGGAAAATGCATGTTACCGATATAAAAACATGCTTGACCGACGCCATGTGCTTGTTTATGGATATGGGTTTGTAGGTATGCCTTGAAATAGTTTGTGCCCGAATGCGTGGATACATATTTTTATGTTCATGGGTTTATGGGCCGGCACATTGTGAGTGCTCTGTCACAACTTTGCAGGACTTCCACGCTGGCAGATTGTCATCATCAAAGCTCAATATGTTTTACATTTTACAATTTGTTTTCAGTGTTTTGATTTCTTTTTGCCTTAGGTTGAAACTTTTTTTTTTGCCTGTGCTGCAGTATCCACCATTAGAGATAACATAAAAGAGAAAGATAGAGTCAAAGGTGACCTTTGTCATCCATAAAGGCTCACCGATGCCCCCCCATATCAGTTTCTCTTATATGACTGGTATTATTATATATTTGTTCATGTTTGAACATGCAATATATTGCAAAATTGATGTTTCCTTTCACAGTGCATATGTGTTACCTGCTGTTTTAGGTGGTAAAAAAGAATGAATAAGATTTTGGAACAGTTGCTGATAAATCCAATAATATATAGCTTAGCATGGATAAAATAAATATATGTTATATCTCAGTGACAGTTTTATCATTTGATGTGCACCATCTCTGTCTCAGTTTATGTCTCAGAACATGTTGGCAAACTGTATATATTAATAGTTTAAGAAAGTTCAGAACTGAAGATGAGAGGTGAAACTTCAAACACGGGACCTGGATGCCTGAGAATCTTCACAGATATCTTAATAGCTTAAAGATATGTGAGACATTTATTCAAGAAAGAACTGTGTGTCTGCTTGTGTGTTTGCACGCGAAGGAGTAAATCTAGCAAGTCTAACTAACCCATACTCACCACGTCTGCCTGAAATCTATATTCTCTCCTGTCCTGCCTCTTTGCAGGAAGCTGTCATCTGCCTCTTTGATGATAACTAATTGCGGACAGCGCAGCTCCTAAATATCAGAGCCCGAGCCTTCGGTTTCACCCTCTGTAAGGTCTCCCCATTCACAGCGTCACACACATTTCTGCTGGGTAAGCAAACACAACATGCAGCCTGCCACTCCTCACATATTATACACTCATATGAATGTTGGTTATACTTACACAGCAAGAAAAAGACACTAAAATAAAACTATATCTAATAAAATACACACATGAAATTTTGTTTGCCCCTTCCTTTTGAAATGCATGAATTTCTACAGGCCTGTAGAATGAACATGAACATTGTGTTTGTTCTGGCGCTGCTGCTTGTACACACCCTTATACTGAAGTTTAGTTGATCTTAACTTCGTCTATATATTGTAATCATCACTGATTACAATGGCTAACATGTGGAAGCCACCAATTTATGTAAAATATTTCTTCTTTCCTTTGTGTCTAATGGCATATTATATGAATATGCTTGAGTTCTGAGTGGCAATAATTACAGTTGTTTCATCAGATGTAACTGCTATTGAAGCTGTTCCCAGTTTTGAATAAGCATCGATGCAAAAAACTGCAAACACTGTGGCTTGGACACATTTTCATAGATGGAACAGTTGACACATTTCCATTTAGTAAATCTTTTATGCTCATTGTTATTTCAAATCAGAAATGACACACTCAATATTTTCACATCTTTAAAAATGATCATGCTTTTCCGAAATTCATTGCGTAATCTGTGCCTAAAAGTAAGACCATGTGTGCATCATGGTGTGTCACCGTGATATTCTCTCCAATACTACATGTGCACACAACAAGTACCTGACATGAAAGTTTGAGAAAAAGGATATTTAAAGATATCCATAATCAATGGAAGAGAAAAGAGAATGAGACATTTTCATGCTGTTTGTCTGTGATAAATTCTAATCAGGCAGTGTTTGATGGTGTGCACACACATCATTATTATGCATATGTGTGTGTATGAGTTCAGTCGTTAAATATTCATCAGAGAGCGTCATTGTTTTTGGAGGACTACATATGGGGTAATTAGAGCAATAGTTTATATCTACATAAACAACTGCCTTCTGGTGCAGAGGGACTTGGCTTTAATGTCAAACAGACAGGGACAGAGGCACCGAGTGTGTTTGTATTTGTGTGTGTTTGTGTCTTTCTGCGTGCTTGTCAGCGAGTGTCGGATGAACGTATGCATCGTATGCGTGCACATGCATGTGTTTGTAATGTGAAACAGACAATGTCAGTGTAAGCATTTACGTGTGTATGTGAGTTTCTTGGTGTGTGTGTGTGTGTGTGTGTGTGGAGGGGGAGTGTTGGGGCATGTTAAATGTGAAACAGACAGTGGCATGGCCTCAGTGGCACAGAGGGAAAGGCGTGACCATCTAACTGCCCCCTGGAGAACCAGAGTCCATCCCACAGCACTTTGTATGTGTGTGTGTGTGTGTGTGTGTGTGTGTGTGTGTGTGTGTGTGTGTGTGCGTGTGTGTGAATCCAGCTGCAGGAGATATGAGGTCAGGCGATGCATTAGTGTTAGTATGATACCAGTTGGATTCTTAACGCCGAAGAAAGCACACAGTAATTTCCTTCTGATAGTTTATCTGCACTGCTGGATGTTGAAACTTTGCAAATGATACAGAAATATGACAGTATGCCAATTAAACAATATGACTATTAAACAACATGACCATTTTTCTGATTCTGCACACAGTTAAATACTTTTGTGGAGGCACTGCAGAAGAGAAATAACATGTTTATAATCTTGTGCTCTGTTATTACCAGCAAGCTAATAAAACTGGAAAAAAACAAACCATCCATCATAAACTGAGCGCTTTGAATTTAAGAATTGAAATATGTCCATGACTGCGCCTCGACCTGATTTATCAACAAACAACCATTGTTAAATTTTACAAAAGGAAATTGTGATTATGAGACGCTGAGATTCCACTGGGGTTTTGAATGTTAAACCACCAAGAAGTGCTTCATAGATGCTCCATAATACTGCGACAGTCCAGGAATTACTTTGTGATGACGTGTTTTAATTGGGTGTTTTTACCCTCTCTTGTTTACTCGTCCTTCAACTGGTACTTTCAAGTTTCAACAGCCTTTTGTGGAGAATTTGAACTGTGGCTTTAATAGTTGTGTGATGGCAGAGCATGAGGAGGCTTAACGGGGTGGTTGCACCGCTTATGCAAAATGTGCTGTGGCTGCAATGCATTTTGGTCTATTTAAAGCTACTGTGGGCGTCTCTTTACCTTTTCCGTGACGGATTTGTTAAACGTTCACCCAGTGCCTGAAAAAGCAGGATGTTGTGTGCTGTGTATGCAGCGAACAGTGTGAGTTTGGAGGTCTTGATGGAGGATTATCATCGTGCTGGCTTTCTTTGTCTGTCCTGTTTGTCCATCCGTCTGTTCTGCCTCTACCCCCCCTTTCACCCTCCACCCTCCCTCCGGCCTGCGGCAGAGTTGAGGTGGCTGATGAAGTGGTGTTTGTGTCTGTGGTGGAGAAGGTCAGCTTCCCCGGTGTGTGTTGTCATTCATTTGGTCTACCACAGAATTAGTTGTTTAAGGGACAAAAGAGGCTTAGAGCTTTGACTCTGTGTGTGTGTGGTATGACTAACTTATTTATTGGCACACATGGATATGCTTATTTGTGTGCACATCTGTAGACTTGTGGTTGCATTTGTTTTTGAATGCACCATGTTTATGAGAAAATATCATGCCCATGCTTATACATTGTGTTTGCATTTAGGCTTTGTGTGTCTGATGTTGCATTCAAAGGTCTGCTGAATTATTTTATGCAATTCTCCTCAGCTCTAGAATATACAATAGTGCACTGGTGTTAGCAGGCTGTGTGTGTGCGTGTGTGTGAGAGTGTACAGCATGTGTTTGTGTGTCCCATGAATGCATTGACATTTACCTTTGCCATCACGTCATCAAACAGCTCCCAAGGTCTTTTCCATCAGTTCCCACTGCCCTCCATGAAACAAAGAACAAAACTACCTTCCTCCGCTTGGGAAAATCCCACCACAGCAGCACTGTCTGTGTAAACGCGCTGACAATTCATGGCTTTCCAGAAACACACACACACAATGGGCAGAGAGGGTGCGCCTTTGCATCATCAATCTTTGGTGCGTGCTTTGTTTATGGGCGGCAACTTGACCACTACAAATTAGATTAAAACTGGGAAAGTGAGCGAAACAGGCAGAAGGGGAGAACTGTTGCAGTTCAGGCAATAAATCAGAGCAGAAGTGGACTTTTCCATTTTGTCGTAAAAGTCTTTAGTGGTGAATGCATGCAGTTCATCTATTTCATTATGTTATGGCGTCTTTCACACCCCCGTGCCCCCACACTTTATACTTTCTCCATTATTTCTTTTGCTATCTGCCTTCTCTTCCACTTCCCCATTATTCTTGGTCTGTCTCTTGGACTTGCGTAAGTAGAAAAAGCTTATACTAACCACAACTTTGTGTGACATTTTTCTTTGTCCTGTTTTAGTTTGATCTTACTAGACATTTATTGCATGACTGAATCTTAGTTACTCACATTAACCACATTTAGGCAGCTACATCTTGCAATAAAAGGGAAAGCAATTATACCAGCATACTCAGTTTCTCATGGCAGATGGGCAGAGTTGCATGCTAATCTTCATACCACTCAAAGCTAATGTTAAAGTTAAATTGATCCTCAGACAGTAGAGTACAGATTGTATTCTATCTTTAAAGCTGCCTATGCTGCCTCTCACTCACTCTGTCTCAGCCTTCCAGGGCAGCAGCAGGTGAGCAGAAGCTTCCTCTCCAAAGAGCCCCAGGCAGACCTGCCTTGCCCAGAGTCAGACCAGAGCGAGCCCACGGCCAGATGCACACAGAGTGGAAACAAGGGGAGGGGTGAGCTCCGGCCTCGGCCTAGAAATGTGAGGTGAGACGGAGAAAGCTAATCTGAGAAAACACAGCAGGACGGCTGCAGTGGGCTTGACAGCCGTGCATTAGGTTTCTTTTTTAGGAGAAGAAACTTTGAATCACATTCTTGGCAACACACAACATGCTTAGGACGTACTGGTAGCCTGAAAACACTCCAGCCAAGATTGAAATAAATGCTCACATTGTTATGAGAAATTGGAGAGAAGTAGGAGCCAGAGAGAATTAGTGTTTAATGGAAACAAAAGTGAAAAGTGAGGTCAATATTAAGAGTTAAAACATGAAGTATGTCACTGTAATATTGCAATCAAAGCATATCTAAAAGAATGCAGATGCTGTTACCCAAAACATACAGTAAGTCAACCAAATTGTGCATCTGTAACATCATTTTTATATAGGCCAATGTGTACATAAAAAGTACACATGGGTGCACAGATGTGTCTATGTTTGTGTATCACACACCACGTGTGTATACATTATACATCAAGATTCCCACTGCAGCCCTGATTTGAAGGATTTTCCATAAATACCTTGAGATGCAAAATTTACTTCTCCCTGGTTTGTTGATTTTCTAAAAAGTGGACCACATTACAAACCATTTTTGGTCACTTGTAAAGCACTTTCAGTTGTATTTGATTTGTCTGGAAGTTGCTAAGCAAATGCCATCTCCACAGAGAAGGCCTTGTTGGATAATAAATGGCAGTTTAGAGGTGGCTCTAAATTGATGTTAAACCTTAAAGGTGCATGGAGAGCTTCTTTAAGGAGAAAAATATGCCATATGTTTAAAATTGGAAGGGAAAATATACAGGTATCAGTTAATCATGAAAAACACATGATTTTCCAACACCTGGGACTTTTTATTATAATGATGTTCGTCCTGGAATTGAAGCTGCAGTCATTGTTTTTCTGCTCTGTATAAAAGCATCAGCAAAATGCGTAAATGCAACAGTGAAAGCTTCAGGGGGCCAACTGGGGAAGGTGGAACTGTCAAATAAAAGCAAAACAAAAAAACAGATCTAAATCAATCTAAGCTAATAAATACAATTACTTAAGAGTAAGGGACTGAGAAGCCATCAGCACATTAAAGTAAGGCACTAATGGTCAATTATGCCCTTGCATGAATGAAAACACTAAAAAATACTGTGTCTGTGCTCTGACTGCCACCATACGCACACACACACACACACACACACACACACACACACACACACACACATACACACATTCCCCCTCTGTGGTTACGGTGATGATCCAAGCAGAGAGTTTTCATGCCAGAAGAAACACTAGCCCTCAGCAGCTGGCCACCCTGCCACCAATCAGGTCATCTGCCTCTTCACACACACACACACACACACACAGGCACACACTCTTATATGTAAATCTATGCACTGCAAACACAAGCATACTGGTGTGCACCCTCAGGCGTACACATGCATGAACGTACAAGAAGCCAGCATGCACACACAACAACAACACATACTGCACATAAACAGTGTGCATTAACAACTCTCACACACACTCTGCATGTACAGAAATGCAGTGGACATACCTACACACAGCACATACACTCACATGAGACAAACACTGAGCACACCTGTGCAGACATACATACATTCACATCAGGATAATGTGCTTTTTGAGCAGCACTGGTGAAATGAGTGCCGTGCTGTAGCGCTCTCTCTCTGAGTCTGAAGGCCACCAGGGAGCTCAGTGTGCTAAATGGCTGCTAGTAACAACTACCACCCTGTCAGCATGCAAACCTTAGGGACCTCATTATTTATAATAACACTGCATTGTAAATATGTGAGGTATAAATAAGGACTTCTTGTTTAGTTTCTGCACCCTGGTACTGAAAATCAAATTCAATAAAACGAGCAGCTCTGCAGCTCTCGGTGGAGCAGCATTTTAACATTTTTCAGCACTGACACCATTATCAAGAATGACTTCAAACTGTACAGCTGTAATGTTAAAATGCACTGTCCAACTGTAAAACTGCAAAAAAAAAAAAGGGTTTATTTTTTAATCAAAATGATATCATGGAGGTTTTTGTGGTGCATTCAAAACATAAATGAAGCTAGTTTGGGATCCAAATTACTGATAGTAAATGTCAGGTTTTGGCCCTGATAATGAAAGAGCAAGATCTGTCGCTTGGCACCAATGTTCACATGCAGTCTACCACAGAAAGAGAGCCGAGGCTGTATAGTAGGGAAAAGAGTTGGAACTGTAATTCACAACATGCGCTCAACAAAAAGCAGTTTGTTTTTGCTGCTGACCATGAAGGCGCTCCACTTTGTCTCTGCCTGTTACTGTCTGCCTCTCCAATGTTGTACTTCAGATTTAGAATTACTTAAAATGCCAAATACAATAAAAAGCAAAGGAACCTGCCTCAGTGACACAGTTGCAGAGTACCCAGTGACACACACGGTACAAGGAAAACCACCCTCAGATACTGTATGAAGTTTCACGTTGGTGAACTGCACTGTAAATTTTACTGACCGCTTTCCTCTTCATCCCGAAACACTGTTTTGACTATGCAAAACAATGGGTGAAATTCAAGCGCCACATAAGTCATATAAAACCAAAGAGCGGGTTTCTCTGCAGTGCTTTTCTCTCTGTTTTGGTTCCAAGTCTGACCAGAGTTCTGGGTCTGATTTCAATCTCCAGATACTTTTGCAATGGCCAGGGCTTTCAGTTTCTGAGGGGGGGAGAAAAAAAGCTAAATACTGTACAAAAAAACATAGCAACACGTAATCAGATATGCCATATGACATTTTCTTCCCCCGAACTCAAAGGGCAGTCGCTCTCTCTCGCTCTCTCTCTCACACACAGACAGAAAAGCACTCACATGCACGCGTATGGATGCAGACACAGAACACGCTCCAGTAGTCTCACACACGGTGCAGCACAGACAGACAGACTGACTGACTGTGCGTGCACGGTAACACACAACCGCACGCACCGTCTGTCTGCCCACCAGAAAGTCGTAGCCTTTTTCCGCAGACAATCCTTCACTGTTTCCTCCAGTCTCCTAATTGGCCTTACCCAGACCCAGCCCACAGACCTGAGTCAGAAACAATTAAAAACTCCATTTGTATTCCTGCAGCGAGCACAGGGGCTCCCACGGCGTGTGACTACACACATCAGCCTCATCATCTGTGTGTGATTTTCAACTTTGGGCCGTTTTCCATATTTATTTGAGTGCGGCCCGACTTGAAAGCTTTGCAGACTGAGCAGGGAAAAGTGCTTTTTGATCACACAAATAATCTGCAGCTCCTCCGACGTTGCCTTTTAAATAAATACCTGATTCCGAAAATATTAGCTTTCCGTGTGGCCTGTTTATTGTTTGAGTTTTCTGAGGTTTAAACTGACTAAGAAAACACTTTTGCTTTAACATAGCCATCAGTGATTCAAAAGCCTGGGATTTCAACAACCACGTTTAACAAATAAACATTTTCCCCCGTCTCCATCCTCTGTCCCACCGAATTGGCCCATCTCTGCTCAGAACTGGAGCTTTCCAGACAGGTAATTACCTTTTGCCCTGACAACCATTTTAAGAACATACCACAAATGTATAAATGACCACATACCAAGGAAAGAAAAAAGAAATATGTGAACTAGCAAATTTCTGTTTTACCCATGTAACCAAATCCAGCATTTGGACACAGATTTCTATCTGAGTCCATTTGGTTTTGATTTGTAATGTGGGCAGCTGTGGGCCGATTTAATGACAGGAGTGGATCTAAAATAGGATGTGGCATCATTTGAATCAGAGATTTTTAAGATAAATCTGTCAGCATGGCAGCGGTGATGGCAAACATAGTTTCTGGCGCGCCCTCTGTATCCAGTGTTGTCGCTTTGTTGAATGCAACTCGATGCACATGCGGATCATGGTGCTCGTCACACTGGATCTCAAAATTATCAGCACTGTCTTTGTTTTAGAGGACATTTGTCAGTCACTTGACGAAAACATTGCCAGTGGATCTTAATCACAATTAAACTTTTTGAATGAAAAAAACATTACAGACTAACAAACAGTTCAGTCATGTTTGAGATTTTTGCTCTTTCAGCAGGCTTAGAAACATATGGATAGCTTACAGGCAAAATGAAGACACAATACAGAAAGTCACGAAATGAACACAGACAGAGATAGACGAAGTTGCCAAGTGTGTGCAACTGTCAGTGTGTGTGTGTGTCTATAATATATGAGGTGTTTGTGGAGATGAGCCTTGCGTGCCAGGGGCCACAGCAGGTGCAGCACATCTCTGGAGTGCCGTGTCCTAGTATGTGTTTGGTGGGCGAGTGTGTGCGGTATCCTTCCTTCTCATCATCTCAGCTTTCTCCACCTCTCCTCCCTGTCGATATAAATAAAAACAGACAACTCACCGCAAAGCAGCAGGGGTCCTCCGGAGCACAGGAGACACATTTTTGGTGACAGTGAGGGGCTTACGGGGCGTCAGCCTGTGATTCTCTGGTTATCTGAGGACACGTGAAAACACAGCAACTGTGAAGTCAGTCCGATCAGATCAGACATTTTAAACTGCTCAGAGTGGTTGTGTGGAGTTTGTACAATATGACTGTGGATTTATCTGTTATTTATCTTCACATTATGCATTTTTTATATCTTTTTATTGCTAAATAAAAGATTTAAAGAAGCAGTTTATGAGATATTTCACATTTATGTTGATTCAAACGCTTGTTAACTGGTTCAGAAAGTCCAAAACACAATATAGGCTTGTTTGTTTGTTTGTGCAAGGTCTACCAAAATACTGACAGATTATGGATAAATGTACAGATTTGGGAATGATCACGGTCATAATTAAAGGAAACCAGCATTTACAGTCAGCAGGAAACAGGAGACAAACCCCAGTCTTCAGTGACAAGATTGAATATTTTGTCAATCTATCTTAAACCCAACTTAAACAGGTGAGGAAGGCTGGTCAAAAATGGGGTAAACAGACAAAACAGGCTGACACTGGCAAGAGAGGAATAAGTGAAGATGTCTCAAAGATAAGGTAGCCATGTTGTTAGCTGCCCTATAAATACGAGGACTGACTCAGTCAGGTGACACAGTCAGGTGACTCAGTCAGGTGACTCAGTCAGGTGGTCTGGGTGCCAGTGTGCAGGTGAGGAATGGCAGAAACTCCAAAAGAAGAACTGGAAAACACACAGAAATGTGCAAGACGTTCGAGGCTCTATATAAAAGCCTCTGAAGCTGAAGAAGGAGACGACACGCGAAACATCCTGACAGGTATTTGGCAAAGTCTAACATTTTATGTTGGGCATGAGCAGGAGAGTTTGATGACTTCTGTCGTGGTCATGGAGAAACTGCACTAAAGCATACATTTAGAGGTAGAAGTGCAAGATCCTGCTGAGCATGGAAACAGTTAACAGTTAGAGCAGCACTGAAAGGGAAGATTGTATTTTGTGACACAGGAAATCAGAAATCCAAATCCAAATGTTTGTTTTTAAAAACATATCAAGGACTTACAAGAGACAAAGTCGTTACTGTGTCAAAATAACCACATTTAAACTAATCAACCTCAATTTCCACTTCTTCTCGTCCCACGACAGCACTGAACTTGTTGTGTCTTTTGGTGTTTGGCCTGTGTAGCCATCATTGTCGCGTTTCTTCTCTCGGCCTCTGTGATGGCAGCAGGTTTGATTGCTACAAAACATGCAAGAACTATAATTATGTCCTTCGAATGCTTTCTCTTAATGAACTTCGGATGACTGATTTCAATTAGCTGCATTGAGTACTGCACTTTTTAGGGTGCTAAGAAAGGAATCCTTGGAAGAAACATAATAACTAAGAGACATATTTCATTTTACTCCTCCCTACCCCGCCCCAGCACCTCCACCTCGCCTGTGGGAGTCTTGTTATGAACTGTCGGAGAGGCTAGGGAAAAAAATCCTCCATTCCACGTATCTCCCGCCATCTCCATTCCTCCCGTTCACTCCTTCTTCCACCCCCATGCCTTCTTTTCCCTCCTCTTCCTCCGCATGGCTCTCCTCCGTCTGCCCGAGTAATGGATTACATGTCTCCACTCAGCCTTTCCTGTCCTCAGTGAATCATGGGGCCGAAGCCAAGGGCGGACCTCGAGGGTGGGTGGGAACTCCAGCAAACTGAGGGGAAACTCCAGATATTGGGTTACTGTGTTCTTAGCTCCAGATATGATGTAGTGAGTGTGAGCGCGGGCGCACAGTGGGGCCTTTCAGTGTCCTGCACATTCATTGCAGGGTGAGGTCGATGTGGAAATATGGGATGAATCTGTGGCGAGAGGGCGATGCTGGAAGAACTCAAGGGGGACATCTAGCACCGATACTATATATGTCAGAGAAAGAAGTGCTTTTAAAGTACATGTGCGTACGTAACCTTTGTATGGACCGCCACCTCATTTTACGCAAATCTTGCAAAATCCATCATTATCGATTGTGTAATTTGTCTGTTTCACTAAAAAAAAGGGTGTTCTTATGATGTTGAGTTTAGAATCTGACTTTTTAGGGCTATTTAAATTATCTCTCTTTTAACTTTGTATATCTTTTAACACTATAGTACATTTACACAAAGTTAAAAAGGGGTAAAGATATAAGTACACGATTAAAAAGAGACTTGATTGAAACCTGAAGCATCGTAGAGGAAAATGGTGGAAATTGTAACAGCATCCACTGCAGGAAATCTATTTCAATGCAACCTCTTGGATATTTTGCACAACTGCAGTATGATTAACATCAGAGCTCTCCTAATTATTTGCTTTGTCTCTGCGCTGTTAGTTATGTCTGCAGCGGCTGTCTGTGGTCGTCTGGGACAGCGGGACTTTGTTGGCTTTGCTCCGTCTTTGGCTGTGGCTCCGGTACACGTCAAGCCCAAAGCTAGATGCGGCGGTAAATTTGTTGGGTGGTGGTAAAATACTATTACGGTGGAGTGAGGACAGCGCTGAAAGCTAGCGTAGCTGTAGTTCATCGACTAACATCTTAACTCCCCCCCTTTTTTTTTTCATCCCTGTAAATCAGACTAGTCAGGGGCTTAAGTGCCTGACACAGCCAAGGGACACACCAGTCAGATGTTGTTGACGAGGTGGGGGAGGGTGAACGTTGAGAAGACCGATAGAGTCGTTCCATTGCACAAAATAATCACTCTGAGCATGCTCCACTGGAACGATAACCTGTCTTTGCTTTCATGTCATCTGCAAAATAACAGCAAAGTCTGAGGATGGATCAATAGTACGGTGATTCAGTACTATAAATAAAACTGGTGACAATCTTAGTGTGGGGGAAGAAACTATAGTTTATATTACAACGTCAAAGTTTAAATAATTGTAAGTTTGACAGACAGTTTGCATTTGTTTGCTTAATTTTTTTGTTGTTTAAGTACGTAGCACTGAGTAATTTTTAAACTGATTTAAAATGAACAGGTTTGTTTTGCACGTGTCAGATATGGAATATGTAAGATAATGTTTATATGAGAAATTACATGCGAGTACGCCCCTGGCACGATACTTTACAGGAAATGAGCTCACTGAATAAAGTAAAGAAGAGTGAGTTCATGTATGTGCAGGTGGCCTGGTGCACAGAAAAACCGTCCAAACGACAACGTGTTTGATCACAACAGCTACCAGTTACCGTTACACTGAATGAAATGGAAGCTGATCGTCGGCCTTGTTACTGTTGAGAAAGAAGGAAATTGGTAGCAGTTGTATGTGCAGCTGAATTAGAAAAACCTCACACACACACACAGTCTTAAATGCAGACATGTAGTGTGTGTTATCTCAGTGTGCGTGTGTGTGACAAAAGTACAGTTATTACAAAAAATAAAGAAAAAAAATCCACTCTTGCACAAAGTAATGAGTTTGTGTACAGTATAAGATTTTAATGCTTCTTTCAGAGTGGTGCCTAACCTAAAGTCATTTTGGTCCATGTGTCCTTTGCTGTGGAGGATAGTTTGTGTTGCATACGATTTCATTGTGACAATAAAAATTCACTGAGCTTTTCCCCTCTTTCCACCATTTTTTAATTAAATATAATTGCAAATGAATGAATTTAATCATCCCCAAAATATGGCAACCTGTAGATGTATTATGTGGGCATTAAGTCAGCCAGACATTATGCTTAAAAAGAGTTTTATTACAGTCTTCCTAAGTCAGACATCAACACACTCCCTAACACAGCGTCTAGCAGGTGTGGGTTTGAAGCACAGAGCCTCTGGCAGGTCCACAGCTCACATTCATAAACAGCAGAGGAGTTTCTCTCTGTCAGCGTAGTACATATTTTAAAGTAGAAGAAAGCCAAAATAATGACTTTAATATCATTGTTAATGTTCTGCAGGCGATGTACCGGGTCAAAGTGACACAGGCATCAGCTAGCTTAAGCCTGAGAGTTATAACTTTGGACCCCGATCCAAGCTCTTCATCAGTGTAATGATCTCTAAATTATTTTCTCTTCAGACAGCGAGAGGACAAAATAATGTGCTTTGCCGTCAGCTGAATGCAGTATTTTGGGTTAAGGTCACCTGAAAGTACCAAATGAAAATCCATAAATGATTTTCACATTTTTCTTTTTTATTTTAATATTGTTTTTAATGTCTTTTACCATTTGGATATTTAAAACTTAACACAGCAGGCTTTACTATTCCATTTTTAACCAAATCATGTTCTTGCTACTTACAGCAGCAGATGCACTAAGACGCGTCCTGCAGCTAACATGCTCAGTTTTAATTGGCCGCCTGTGTGAGGAGTCCACATCAGTTTGCTTCGGACTCATCCGCCTCTATAAAGCTTGTCTGTTCTCCTGCTCACAATTAATGAAACTCGCCACGTTCCTTCCCGACTTCAAATGGACAGAAACCGTCTGAAGTGCCAAAATCTCTGTAACGCCGAGGCCTTAATGAGCTCAGAGTTGCCATTTTCACCTGACTCCCCACTATTTATTACCTGTGGAACATGTGAAATAATTAGCTGACTTTCACAGTTGGGGTAGCTTCAGTCTTTTCATCAGAGAGGCATCAGAGGTTGCATCACCTGATTGTGCCCTGCAGCCGAAGTAAACCTCCACCACACTTTAGAAATGATAGTCTGCTGCAGGACGTGCTATAAAGCAGTGGCTGTCATTACATAATACTCTACATTATCACTTTTATTATAAGGGGTACCAGTGAGAGGTCACACATGGCAATGCTACATTTCTTTATGCTTTGCAGCAATTGTGGTGTCATTGTTACCTGAAGAGATACAGAAAGAGAGAAATTGCTAATGAAAAAATACAATAAAATTACACTTAAGTAGATTATTTATTATATAATTTTACAGGATACTTGTTTAATATCTTAATACCATAAAGGCTTAATACTTCAAACACAAATGAATGAAATCATTAAATAAAAACATTTTTTACATACAGTGTTTATTGTCCTATTTCAAGGCATCAATAAAAAAAAATAATGTAACTAATTTGTGAAGAAAAATTAATTTATCACGTTGTTTGCTGCTCAAGAAAATAAATCAAGTTACTGTAGATGCAAACTGTTTTACAAATTTATCACTTAATTTAGTCAAATAAAGCCACCTTATTATACATAAAAGATTTCAATTTTGATGTATTTATGAGCACTTTAATTCTGCATAATTGGACTTTTGTGAACTTAAGTTGATAGAACTATTCTGAACAGAAAATAATGATCCCCTTTTACATTGATGCACTTTATTTTATTCAGGCAGGTAATCAGTAGAGGAGGCAGAAACAGGATGGAAATAAAGTGGAGGCACTCTCGCGGCACGTACTGTACATAAAAATAACATTTAAGAGAGCATCAGACTAAAACCAAAAGCTTTGTCAGTAACTTTGGAAGGCTGTAAAGTGGATGGTAATGAATTGTGTTTTCAGACTTTCCTTTGCAAAGGCATGCTGCACCTTTACGAGGCAAACACTCACTTTCTCTCCTTCATTTCCCAGATTAACTGGCCCGCATGTTAAAGCCTTGGCTTGATGTCAATGACTCTGTAAAATAAATGAAATCAACTAAATTGAGTTGGATTTGCAACATCTGTCCCCAACAAAATGAGCAAATAAAAACTCTACTGGGGTAAATTTGCGTTTCTGCAAATTGTTCTGTGCACTTTTTCAGATTAAAAGAAAGTATTTTGCAAATGCACTCAAAAGAACCTAATGCGTGAAACAAATGTGTGTATGTCCCATGAGTTTTATGTCAGACAACCACAGAATTGTGCATGATGTCAACAGACCAATGAGTGAGCAGGTTCAACGCGCCGGTTCAGGTTTGGTATTCCCCTCCGACCACCATGGCCTTCATACACTTTTATTGTGAAGAATGGGCAGTGTGTGAAGCCCCGATGTTTCCTCGGTGCTGCGACTGGCTAAACAGACAGATGCGCAGCTGTAGTAAATGAGGTGTTGAAAGAAGAAACCCTTCATGTCCCTCTCTCCCCTATTTTCCACCACTGACATATTAGATCCTCCTTCGCTTTCCTCCTCCGCTCCTTCACTTGATGATCCTGCTGTCGTGCTCAATCTTTAATACAATTTCTCCTCTGCTCGTATTGCCTGCACAGAGTAGAAGCACCTTGGTGATTGTGTATAGTTGTGAAATAACTTTGACCTCTTTGTCTAACACACTTGCAAACTTTTAAAATAATCTGGTCTTACTGGTAAAAATACAATAAACCAGTAACAGCAAGATTATTCAAGTAAGCACTATTTTAAAGTCAAAACTGGATGGCAATGAATGGCTGGATTAAACACCTCATTCATCCTGTGGTTGCTAAGTAAAACAGTTTTTCATTAAATCACATCGTTTGGAAACAGGAGATGGAAATTTGATTGGCTGTTGATGGCGATTGTGAGAAGTTAAGCCACTGTGAAAGTTTCTGATAAGCTTCATTGTCCACATGTTGGCCAGGTCTCCCTGCTTTCTTAGTTCTTAATGAACCACTTGGTTTCTACCCAGGATCTCTCCATAAATATAACACAAATGAGGTCGATGTGAACAGTTACGTGGCCTCTCCTAAGATTGAATTCTGCTGAAGTCAATTCCCCTGATGCCCTTTTATAGAAACTCTTACTAAAGAAACTTACTGAAACTTATTGCTCATAAAATGTTGTCATCAATCAACATTTCTTTTCTTTTGTCAGGCTATTCTAAACTATTTCGGATCTGCTCAAAACCGTATTCATCCCATCAACCTGCTCGTTATTTACCGGTCAAATGTGTACTTAAGACCTTCAAGTTTTAATGTGGAGGGGATGAATGTTCCCAATGTTCTGGTATTAGTGTGAACAGCGTTTGATTGAAACAAGGTGGCATGCACTTGATTTAACCCTCCTGAAAGGCGTGTCAGTTCAAATTCTCCCCTAATTTGACTAATCAGAGTCTGGCCTGTCACAATGGCCTCCAAAGCCAGAACAGCCTGAGAAATATGTGCCTTGACTGGCCTAATGACATTTTACACGTAATAAACTTACTCTTGGACACCATTTACCACTACAGGGAGCCGGTCTGAGAATTTGACACGACTTTTACAAGGCCCCGGGTAGCTGCCTTTCTCCAAACTGCTTTAGCCTGGGGTGAAAGTTTTACTGAAGTTATGCACGTAAATTATCAATGCAGTGTGTACACTTGTTTGATGAAAATCAAAAATGTTTAATTTTACAGTATCAATTTCCTTTTTTTTATTGTATATTTGCTTTCATTGCATTTCTCATGTTAAACACTGAATCTGTGGAAATATACAAAGCAAGCAGCATGTTTTTATATCTATAAGGAAAGAAAGTTTATCTCTAAACTGAACATAATTTTTTTTTACAACATGATTTACCTTTGATTGTTTAATGCCATGACAAACTAATAATGTTGGTGAGTGTGGCTTTTTCTGAAAATTGTTATACTTAACTTCATCATTTATTTTGTGTTTTGTCTCTACATTGTAAAATAAAATCACCTCCTGGAGGTGGTGTCCATGTCTGACACAATTTTTACATTTAACGTGGACAAACATAGCTAATGATGTGTATTACCTCTATAATGGTGGAATTGTACCCTCATTTTGTGATTTAGCTGGGCAATACAGGTGTAGTTTTGCTGTCTATTGCAGCTTTGACTGTAACTGTAATAATGATCCTAATGACAAAGAGCATGAAAACTGCAACCTGAAAAAGAGAGAGAGAGAAAGTGACAGAGGGGAAGAATCGAGTGCACGGGAAAATTGACCCCCCAAAAAGCTGCCATTGTCGATGATGAATTCCTCCCTAATCGAAACAGTTTGCCCAGTCGCCCAGCTGGGCTTCATGTGCTTTTGATTACTCTCCGCCATTTAGTTCCACAAAATTACATGCTGCCTAATGGTCTTTTAATGGTTATAGGTTTCTCTGCTCTTTAATGAGCCTGCACCAGTTGGTTGCTAATGCCCTATGGAAATTTGGCAAACATCCAGTGTGGTTAAGTATATTTCCCTCCAGTTTACAACTTTGTTGTGTGAATTCACAAACAAGGAGTTTGGGTGTGAGATGTGGAAATGCGGCTCGTGCTTCTCCTGTTGGCTTGTTGTGTTTTACTGTGGCGGCGATCCACACAGCTCCGTAATAGTGCTATTAGGCATTTGATTGTTTGCACTCTCACGCTCCCTGTAATTTTTTCGGAGGTGATAATGTGGCAACTATTCTGCCCTTTCACACATGTGCAGCACTGAGACACACAAGACCGCCAAACACCCCGAACAGTACGTCTCAAATTTATACCGGGACATGTACAGAGTGGGAGGCTCTCAGGTGTCTGCAGGTCAAGCGGTCAAGGTGACAGAGTTCACCCCCCCCGAACTGATCTTAATCATCGCCGCAGTCATTACTGATGTGTTCGTGTGATTTTTATCTCCACGGCACGTCTGTTTTTGTGTCCTCGTGTCCGTGCATCTGTGTGTGTGTGTGTTTGTGTCTTAATGGGGACGTTAGCAGCTGCTTTTTGATGAGTGCCTGTTTACTGGACCTAATTAAGCAGAAAACGGCCACACATCTCCCCTGCTAAAGTAGGACCCCAAACAGATGGCCTGAGGACCCAAGAGGCCGTCTGACACCTTGCCCGCCCTGGATGGCCACTCAGCAGCCAGTGAAAAAAGGGGGGAAAAAAAACAGGCCAGTCCACAGTGTCCCTGTCAACACCATCCCACTTGAAACAAGGTCATTATCATTGCAAAAGTTCCTGTCTGATAAAAGTGGTAGAAAGATTAACAGATAAATTGATGCATATAGATCCACTTCTACTGTAGTTAAAGATCTAATATAATGAACACTTGTCAGCTAGAATATATTGTGCATAGTTGTTAAGAGTTGTTATGCAGAACGTCTGTTTTTTTTCCCTACACCATTGGCTCATCTCTTGGGGTTATTCCCCTCTTTAAGCCTTTCTTCAGACTCTGACAGGTCCTGGGCAAAAACAAACTGCCCGATCGCCTGGAGGAGGAACTCTGGGATACGTCCGCCGCTTTGTTATTCTTCATATTGCTTTATCTGTCTGGAGCCTGACAGAGGCTTACCTGAGGGGACGTGCAGGACTTCTGCTGACACTAAACGGATCACGGAAGCAGCTCGCTACACGCCTCGCTGATGAAGACATCACCACAAAGCTATGCAAAGGGAGAGATGAATCCCCGGACCGCAGGCACCGTCATGTTTTTAAAGAGTTGTTTTAACTAATGCAACAGTGAACTTAGGAGGCACTCATGGACTGTAGTTAACTCTTCTTCTAATTTGACGGGAACAGACCGTATATGCTTTACATTTAAAGGACAATCACTGTATTTTTATTTGGCATTAATGTGTCTTCTGAATAAGAAAACTCACAACTTTAGTTTTCAAGTGAATCATCACCATCACAGGCCATCGTGACTTCTTTGGACTGTCCTTGTTCCACTGATCTCGGGCAGAACCACACTGTGACTGGGAATATATCAGTTTGCATGTGTGTGTGTCTCTTAGTGCATGTATTTATGTGTGTATGTGTGCAAGAGGAAGATATAATAGTACTCTAGAGGGCAGCAAGAGACCATGTAGGATGAGTCGTGGCACCAGGAATTTTGCAGTTGCATGGCCAAGGGGGGGGCTGAGTGTTGAATGAGAGTGGCAACCTATTTTGGTGTAAACTTTTTTAAAGAATTTATTGCATCTTGATTTTCCTACCAGCGCTGACACATGCATACGAAGACAGTAGTAAGATCAACTTGAACAACCCATCCTGCAGCGGGGTAATGATCTGAGGCGGCCATTCATATTCCAGAGGTGGATCTGCATTTGTGAGAATATATTGATTAAAAAAAAGAATTAATTAAATCTGTGTGATGGAAGGGAGGCTTAATCACAACTAAGCTATGTGAAGCTTGACTGAGACAAACATATTAAATGGGGAGAAAAAGGCAAATGATTCTGAATGACAAGTCAGTAATTCTTATTAATTGAAATCAATTATAATGACGGCTAATGGTACAGCTCAGTTTTTGATTTACAGCTTTTACAGTTAGAAAAAAGACCAAAAAAACATATACACATATACACTATAGTCTACACATATACACTATAGTCTACACATATACACTATAGTCAGCATAGCCTACTACAGAATCCGCATTTTATACAGCACGTCAGATCAATCCATAGATCACACGTGATAAATAGACAGACATTCCATGTTAGTCCATGAAAATCACCTTCATACAGTTTTACAGCATGTTGATAATAAGAGCTGAACTCTATTACAGGATTGTCCCCTGTCATCACAGTCCCAGAGTAGACTGAGGAGGGTCAGAAACCCGACTCTGCTGTTTGTGAGTCCAGGGACGAACAAGCAGGATTAGTCTAGGAATGATAAGGCTCCCGAACATTGTGGACCCGCGCAAACAGTCTTTGAGTCTCTATCCCCTGCCGACAACATGTTATGTTTTAACATTATGTTCCTACACCGTGCGTACGCCATATATCACAGTATCAAAGAGGCTTGGAATGGCATTGGGTGAAATTGGGACTTGTCAGATGCCTGCTGTCAAACTCGCAGTCAGTTAAGGGAGCATATGAAGCTTAAGCACATTAACTTATGCTTATTTAATTAAAAAAAGGTTATTGCACCCTCACAGATCCACTGGACTGATATTGTTTTGAACATTTTTAGGATTCTGAGTGTGATTATAAAAGCATGTAAAGTGACATTTCTGGTCGCTTTAAACTGATTCTGGATGTGAGTAATTAAAACAAAACCTGTCAGTACAGTGCATATCCAAAGAGATTACCCCGAGCATACATCTGACCTTTCCTGATGTAAATGCTGCCACTGTTGCTCCAGCCATTTCGCAAGTGCAAAGACGCCAACATAACTGACTATATTTGGGAGAAAAATAGGTCAATGACACATGTCGAGACAACAGCCGGGGTTTGGCAAACGCCGTTGCCATAAACAGGGTGATCAGTGTGTAAATGTCACCAGTCTTGGGAGCTGTGCAGGGCTTTTAATTTGTTAGCTTTTATTACCTATCAGAGGGACAAGAGGCCTGTTATGTGCTGCCAAATCCACTCGACATGCCCAAACGGCCCTTGACCTTTTATATGAGAGTTTACAGCATGGAAATCCTATCCACACAGCCCCATACGCAGGCAGTATACAGTAGCACATAACTTGGCATATAACAAAATGTATACACAGTCAAAGGGCAATCGGGGCTCCTGTAAAACATTTCAATTTAAGATTCATTCTTGTGTGTATGTGTGTGTGTGCTCTTCATTGAACTTTTGTTACTGTAACTGTGCTGCTTGAATATATTTAGTGTTGTTGAAAATGCTTGACCATGAGATAAAAATAAGATCAAAATTATTAATACATACATAAAAGTAACCATGTCAGAGATATTGGTACAACAAGGACATTTAAACGTCGTCCTCCTTCCTCTGTGTAATGTACAATCCCATATATTTACCCACTGACGTATCATGTGTAGTTAAAACAAATGGAAAAGTGTGCGTTAGAGCTGAGGAATTGGACATATTCCCCGCTGAGAATCTATTACAGGCACACAGAGTCAAGCACACGCGCAATCTTCATTTCATTTTACAAGCACAAATTGAGCAGAGTCAAGCAGAACAATGAAATTATGTCATATATTTATTCACACACATGCACGTTAGGCATATGAATAAAAAGCAAATAAGACAGATCTAATTTCAAGAACATCAGCGCACAGCAGCAAATTTCTTGGATACACTTTAGATTACGTCGGGGCTCTCTTATTAAATAATAGATCTTAGCAGCCCCAAACTCTGATTGTACATCATTTTTTTCCTCCGGTATTTGATTTGATGAGTTGCCCAGCTAAATTTAGATTCCTTGTAATCAAATCTTGCTAACCTTGTTACATACTTGTAGATGAGCCGAGGTACAGCTTTCATCTTACGACCATCAAGGCAACTCTTAAAGCTAATATTAGGTTATTTGTGTTGATGGCTTCCTTCTGGCTGAACGCGGGACTGCAAATGAAGCTGTTGGTTTGACGGCTCAAAATCATCATTTAGCACTTGAAAAAAAGCTTAAAAATGACAGAGTTTAATAGTCAAGCCATGAAAAATAATCCCAAATGCCTTGATTTAAACATAAGCTTAAAGTAACTGAATACTGTCTTTCCTAGGAGTCCAAATCAACGTCTAATAAAGTGTATTCTTGCATCCAGCTAATTCAAGACTTAACTTGTGAGTGTTACTTTTCAACAAACCATTAATAACTTGTTGTATCACTGTGTGTTATTTAACACATAATACTCTTGAAAAGTGACACAAATGCGTGCTCGCCGAAAGCAGACGCAGCGAGTGTTGAAAACGACACCTTGTGTTTTAAGAGTGTATCCTTATTTAGCGAGATGCTTTCCGCGGAGGCTTTATGGGCTGAATGCTGTCTGTCTGAATCACCCCTTTTAGTTAGAAGGGCCATTAACAGCTAATGCTATCCAGTGCTAAACTGCGCGGGAGGTAATGAAACCTCGGAGTCACGACACTTATCTCCCTCTGCAGTTACAGCCCCAACATGGCTGCCAGCCCGACACCGCATAGCCTGGGAGGAAATCAAGACAGTGTGAAATATCAGCGTCTCGGGCTCCGCTCACAGATAGCAGCGGGCTTAAACGCCACCATCTTGTACTTTTAGCGGTCTAGTTGCGGTCCAGGCGGGCGTGTCTGGCACTGTCGGCCGTCATGCCAGGAAGCGTTGCGTGTGTACTTATGAACATTTGTCTTCACACACATGGAGCTGTAAAGGCGACACAGTGACAGGCGTCACCAGGGGTCTGCGGGGTCAGCGCCATAGCTGGAAAAACGGATGGAAGCGATGTGTAATGGAGTAATAATGATGATGATATTAATAAAACTTTACAGAGCACATATCTAAAACAGGAAAGGAGAATAGCTAGAATAGTATTCGTCTAACAGCATCTGTGTCACAAATCTTGATGATGAACCATGCACCGTGTTGTTGCGGCGGTCCAAACCAGACTGGACCAGCTAAAACTGGTGGCTGCTCTTTTGATGATCTGAAGTGAGGTTGTTAAATATGTTGGTGGATCGCACAAGACAAACATGCTCAAAAGCATTTCTTCAGCTTCTCCTGAGCTGGTCGAGAAACATTTTCCATGACAGGCTTATGATGGGCAACTTTTCTGGTCAGAGTTTTTATCCTTTTTTATTGTATTAATATTGAAAAAATGAAGAACATTTCAGTATATGATCATCAGATGAAAACTTAAAGACTAATACGCATCATAATCTGGTTTAAAATCACTTGGAAGGAGAGAAAAATGTTTTATCTGTGTGTTTCCTTGCCCAGGTGTCAGTGGCCTTTTTTGAGAGTGAATTTAAGCTTCTATATAATGTTTAATAAAAGTCTGTAGTGTCATCATTCATCAACGCGCCCCCCCCCTGCAATTTGACGGATTAAAACTCTGTAACATTAAAAGCGGTTTCATTTCAGCGTGGCCCTGCTGGCTCAGCACTTTGACTGGTCAGAGGAGGTGTTAAAGAGGCAAGACAGATCCGCGCTGCCGTGAGTTACATGAGCTGTGGTACTTAGTGCGGCTGAGGATTTGGACGTAAGTAGGAGCAGAATGATCCAGGGCAAGGGTGATGACTAAAGATGGATTTGTGACACAGAAAATACTTTTATGCACATCCTCCACGTGCAAGTTCAGGAGTCCCACCGCTTTCAGGGACTCTTTTTCATTTGTGGGTAATAATTTGTTCACATATTTCTAAACACTACATTTTACATTACTTTGCTTTTACTGTCTCATCGTAGATCAAAATGTAAAAACCAGTACACTGACTATTTCTTGCACTTTTTAAAGGTTTATCTGTATAACACAATATCCTAGAGATGACACTGAGCTGAAACATTTTGAGATGTAAAGCTGGTTGAAATAATGCGTCAAGTAAAAAAGTTTGTGTGAAATTTGCCAGGACAACAATCAGAACTAAAAAAAACTAATGGGTTAGATTACATCAGATACTATTAGTCTATTTCTAATCATCCAAACTACCAAGGTCATCTTCCTCTGTTATTTATGCAGCAAAGCACAGGAGGTAAATTTCTCACTCATCAGAGATCGGCTGCAAGAAATGTCAAACCCTCTCCAGATCTGGTCATAAGTGGACTGAATCACTATGTTTTAGGATGGTTAAAGGAAAAATAGTGCAAATGATTTGAAATGTTGAAAGCATAAAAGGATGTAAGATCTTAACGTGTCACTTTGCCACGTCAGCTGTCGGTTTCGTGGAGGCTCCTTCAACAGTTTCATCACTATGTGTCGTACTTTGGCACGAGGCAGCGTCGAGACAGGTGGCAGGAAGTTATTTCAATAATTAGTAATAATATCATCAGCTCCCACCCCTGCCACACAGACACACATTCACACTTCCTCATGGAAACACATGCTGATCACTGCTCATGGGCTGTCACCGTTTCCCAGCATGCAGTTTGGATGTCTAAAATAGGCCCCTGCACAGCTGTAGGGCTGCAGGAATAGAGGGAGAAGCAGATTGCAAACTAGTTCCTGTTTGCAAACTCTCATACCGAAGCTGATTTTTGCACCCGTGCTCCTTCATGTGGCATCTTCCTGCACTGATTCATGCAGCGCTGCGCTTTAAGTTCGCTGGCAGCCATCAAGGACAGACGCTGGCTCGCCGATCAAGGGCAGAAGTTGGCCTTCACCGTGTGCTTGACAATGTTGCACCTGTCTAATGGTTATGTACAGAAAATCCCTTTGATCTAAATGCGCTATTGTTAGTCACCGAAACTCCCGAGTAACTATTCCTGAGTAATTAATTTGCTTGTCGTCTAATGAAAGATGTGTGAACTGGCCCTTGTACGAGCGTCCCACTGGGAGGCAGTGCACGCTATACTTTAACTAAGCAGATACGAGAACGGATGGTTGTTTCTTACTTGTCATATTCTGTAAATACGAAATCACATGTATTTTTAACCTTTTGAAAGACGTTATAAACATCTAAAAATCAAGCCTCAGCAAGCTTTTACTTTTAAAAAAATCAATGAAAGAAGGAACTAATACTGAAAGTCTGAATTTTCTGTCTCTTTTAATTCAAGCTCAAACAAACAAATAAAAGTCCATCTGTTCCCTCTGTTGTCATATTCTCTCACTTCCTTTTGAGATTTCCAGTATTCCCACTATGCTTTGGGGGCTTTTAATCACTAAGTTTAACACTGTTTCACTTTATTGATTTAACCCAGAGAGTGATGGGAGTTGGGGGGATAAGCAAAAGTTTTTTTGACACTTTACATTTTCCACATCAGATGTGTTATAATTTAACGAGCGACTTCAACAAAGGAGACATTTTGTTTGAGTTAAAGAAATTACAATGAAACAATTAAAATAAATCTTGAGTTGAACTTCCATTAACCTCGGCTTGGTTTAGGTTTCAGCTCTCCGGTCTCCGAGGATGGAGGCCCTTCGTGTGATTTATATCATCCTCCTCTTTTTGCTTGAACTAGAAGTGGGTGGGGGGATTACATAGTTTCTCTTAAAAATACAGTAGATGAAATCCCCTCCCCTTTTCTGATGGAGGGAAATCTTTTCTCTCAGCTTTAAAACTTCCATTAGTTTGCGCGGTAAATCTCCCAACAACAGATTAGATCAGCAGCGACGGACGGATAGTTGTTTTGTCGCTTTTGCTCTTTCACATGGCAAGAAACGTAACAGTCCAAAGATCTGAGGAGAGGAGTCCAATCACAGTTAAAAGATCCTCAAACATTATTTTTGTAAAGCTGCATTCATCCTTATAGATATTTGGTACATGAGTTTCGACAACTTGGCTTGTGAGACATTTACTTGCTTTTTAAAGCTTCAACAAATTGTGACTCTGTAAATGTACAGAATAATAGTATACGTTGTAGCAGAACAAAAAAATCCACTGTTTTATCTACATTTTATATCTAAATCACTAAAAGGCAGCACCACATAAGAGATCTAAGGATGCATCATTGCTATTAAAACAGATAAATTGAGTCAAACCTCAAAAACAAAAACTGAATCCACAGTAAATTTAGATCTAAGCACAGCCTTGTTCACTGCATGGATCACACAGCATGATTTAGTCATGAAAAGCTTTAAACACTTCTATTTCCTGCCGCCATTTAGACCCATCAGAGTGCAAAGTTGATTCGTCTAAATTAAAGATAAAAAGCATAAAAACATGATGGCTTTTCGCCTTCCGGTGATCACTAAGAGAAAATCCAAAACAAATGTCACTCTGGAGAAGATTGCCAGCTTCGTGTCTAAAGGGCAAATGTAAAATGCAGTTCATGCACCTTTTTTATCCGTCTGTATCAGCTGCTTAAATCAACTGTGTTTATGTTTCGAAGGCCACACTGATGCGGTCAGAGGCGAGTCCGGCTCCTGTGATTGCTGTGTACTGACGTAAACTCTGCTCTGTTGGTTCATGTTTCAGCCCCGAAGGCCAAAGTGGCAGGTCTGTGTCGAAACGTATAAACACTCACATGCCGACGCACAACATGGAGGCGCACACAACTAGAACACAGAGGGACACACACAGACCCCAAATGCCCCCCCACACTCACATACAGACACACACACACACACACACACACACACACACTGACCACTAGCACAGACAGGAGGTGTGCGTCGTCTTATCAGAATAAGTTCTAATTTAAGAAAGGCTGAGTGATACGTAAATGAGCGCAATTACTTGTCTGTCACAGGCGAAAATAACATCACAGAATTTGTGCAAACAACTGTGCTGATTGCTTCGTGTCCCACTAGCTGTGTATCTTTATCTTGTACTGCACCCTGCGAATCTGCCTCATGATAGTCTTTTCTGAACCTTGTGTAATGTGGGGAAGAAAGTAAATATGCACACTGACATAAATGCTGTTAGTTGTTTTTGTTTGACTGCTGTAGGTGGGATTTTATACAAGCAACAATAAGTAAATCAGCCCAAATCACGCAGAGGAGCTGCATCAGAGACAGCGTTTAATCACCACAAATTGAGATCTCATGGTTTAATCCAGTCAAACAAAAAGACAGAACAAGTAAAACAATGCAAATAACTGTTGAACAAAACATCCATGTCCAAAACAAGTTTTTCTGTATTCACATAAAGATGTTCAGTGTCAAAAGAAAGAAACCTTCAAAATTCAGTTTCACAATGCCTTCAAATATTATATTAAATATTCATCTCACTGTTCTTTTTTATATCTAATATTTATTTAGAACAAGGAACAAAGCGCCAACACTTGACAGTTCATAAGAGTTATTTCTTCGGCCTTTATTTAACCAAACTTTGTCGTTTCAGGGGTCATTTCCACAGCTCAGGCATCCCCAACTTGACACTTGGTTCAACTTTCAACATAAATTCCTAATGTTAATCTCCTGTGTCTGATAATTGCACTGATCCAGTTCTTTTGTTTTCTCTGGAAACCGCTGCCTGCACCAAACTGCCAGACAATTCATCATCAATAATTCCTGCACATCTCCTCTTACAGCGTGTTGTCATATGTAAAACTTTAGATCAGTTATTCTTGCCAGATCAGTGTTTGGGCATGTCTGTGTGTGTGATTATGAATTAGTGAGGCACAGGTGCAGCTGAGGAGTACAGTACGATGAGGAGAGCCACAGACTGTGTTTCAACACAGTTCGTCAAAGATGCAAATGAAGCAGTAAATCATCATTTCCTGGAGTGCCCTTATCTGTGATCAGCCACCTGTCTTTCTCTCTCATACACACTGCCGCTACATGCAAAAAAAAAACAACTGTGGTGATGCTGATGCCACTGTTAGAAAAGCTGTTCCTACTGTTTATTAGATTCATCTACAGCTGCATTTACTTTACTTACATATTGATATCAATGCGTGACTTTTATTATTATGCATTGAAAAGTCAGGGTGTACAAATTATGAGGTGTGTGTATAATTTTGCCTACAACATTAGTGTTGCAGCTTCAGTTTTATTTTATTGTAGGTACCAGCATTTGCTTTTTTATTTTTATTTTTTTGTTATTTAATCTTTCTCAAACTTCTCATACAAACCAAAGCAGTTACTGTTAAAATTATAAGGGAACTCAAAAGTATGTACAACTTGCCCTTTGATTATAAATATTATTCTTAAAGGATGTTTCATGAGATTTTAGGGAAAATAAATGACAATATTCTTTCAGTAAACACGTATCTTATATGACAATATTTTGTGTAGTAAGAAAAGCATAATCATGTGGACTCTAAATGTACCACAATAAGTTTTATTACAGCAAAATAAATGCATGCACTGCAAATACTACATATGACTTTGTATAACTATAAAACTATTAATAACTACTGAAACTATCTTACGACAGCCACCAGAAAATGTCCTTGGTGACAGCTCAGACTGATTTCAAAACTCATGATTATTGCTGCTACTGTGCGACTTGTGTTACCGCCCCTGCTGCTGCTGCTGCTGTTGCAGCTCGAGTGTCAAATGTGGTGTCTGTGTGGTAGTTTGGTTCATGGCTTGTCATGTGAGAGGTAAAACATGCAGACATGATACGGGCGCACTGTCTGCACCGCGCAACTGAAGCATGTATCGCGTAGGCTACAACATACCTGTCATACACTAATGTGCTGATATGAAGACAACTGTTTGGGGAAACCTGTCCGGACTTTGTTGAATTGAGACGGCAAACTCGAGTCCTCTAATACAGTTAGAGGCTGCAAAATAATTTAAGTTGATAGTTAGTAATGTTTAGTGTTCTCAGCATTTGTAGTTAGAATTTATACTTATATCTTCATTCTTTATCTTATGAAGCACTTCATATTTGACCTACCATGAGAGCTGCCTGTCCTGTCGTATCACCGCCTCTCCCTTCACGTGTCGGTGTGAAGTGTGCCCCCTAAAATAGTCCGCACGCGACAGATGTGTTCTCACTCAGCTGAGGAAAAAAGAAAAAAATTAGGGTTCATTTAAAGCGGAATGCATTTTTGCATATCGCTGCATTTAGTTGATTTACAGCCGATGCTTTGCTTTGCCTCTGATGTTTTTGGAGAGAAATAAGTGGTCAGAGGGCAGTGTGAAATTTAGTGGCTCCGACTCGGGTGCTTTAGCACTTATCCCTCGTTTATCACGCATATTCTGGGCGCTGCAGTCACAGAAACTGTCTCCCCTCGCATTTAGCAACACAATTTACCTTTGCCACTTTGCATGCAGAGTCTATTTGTCACTTTAATCTGGGTACTGTGCGTTTATCTTCCCTCAGTCAGTTTAATGCACATGGCGGTTGGCTGAGGCAGTCTGTCAGCTCTCGGCTGCATTAGAGCTCTAACGAGAATAAGAGGAACATACTTCACTAAGATACATGAGCATGTGCGCACATTTGCATGCGCAGACACACGTACAGACCATTTCACACATACTTGTGAGCACTCACAGATGAAGAAAACACACACATAAACACCAACACACTCATGGGACACACAGTAATTAGTCTTATCTCATGCAACCATTGGAGGAGGGTCGTGCACTCACCATTACCTTCATCCTCCAGCAAAATGCCCTCATATACATAATTATTACTTATTTTTTCCTGTACTAGTAAGTGTGATGAGTTACTGTATACCCATTACAGGAAGACCAGAGAGACCTTTTGCTGAATATTAAAAAGAAATGTACACCAGAGCATCTGGCCAATTGATTGCACTGTCAGTATCTGACAAAAATCAGAAGAATGATACAAATTTTTGGTTGCTAAACTGTGATTCACAATTCTGCAGGTCTGTTTACCATTTTTAAATGTGAGTCACACAGTTTTAGATTCAGGCATCCGTTCATTTCCAATGATCCAATTATTGAGTGTTATGAAACTCAATTAGAAGACGTGTGAAAGTTGCTTGAGTTAGCCAAACATGCATTATTGATTTGTGGTAATAAAGTGTAGTTTTTTAAACCAATCTTTAATTAAAGCACAGAAAAACACATTCAAAAGTCTAAAACAGCATGATCTACAAAATGAATCGCAGTAATGAAAAGTAACAATGATTTTTAGAAAATGGGCATAACGCAAATTATGTCCTAAGCCTCTCCTTTGCCATGTGAATGCAGATTTTACCACCGATGACTTTTTGAAATTATTTCTGCATGTTCTTGTGTTCCACCTCTGTAAATTTTGATCTCCATGTCCAGACAGGCCTGCGCTGATAGCAGCTGTCGGCCATGAAGGTTGCGAGTGCTCTGAATCCAGGTCAGGCTGCTCCGCTGATTATGCTGTCTCCCTCTCTTTGATTTCCTGTCTGGGACAAGGAGTCAGTGATGATTTTCACCGGCCTCTCGGTCAAATAAATCAGGCAGGAAGCGCAGACGCTGGGACGAGCATTAGACAACCTCTGTCCTGAGCAGCGCCAGGAGTGGTTACAGCCCAGAAGACTCATGTGACTCGAGGTTAAAGGATGATGCTGTAAACTCGGGAATGCTTGGTTGGCGAAAGTAAGAAAGGAAGTAAGAAAGGAAGTTAGCAGAGAAAGAGACTGAACAGTTTCTATCCTTTGTTTATCTGGATGAATTTGTGCATGAAGGAGTAACAGTGTCCCTTTAAGAGTTGCTGGATTTGTTGGTGCTGGTCTTGATCGAGGGCCTTTTTGGGCAGGTGCAGCAAGTGGGCCAGGGCTGGAACAGCTGCGATGGGATCGAGGGAGGAGGGGGGAGATAAAGAGAGATAGATGAGAGAAGAGGAGAGAGAGAGGGGTTTCTTCTGAGCCGCTGCCATGTCATGTACATCTCCCATAAATCTCTGTACCGGAGAGGGAGAGAGGGAAAGAGAGAGAGAGCGAGCAGCTAGCATTTGCGTTTCATTCGCTGGCCATCTCTCCCCTCTGCCTCTCCTCCCCCCTTCTTCTCCCCCATTGCTGTTTATTTTCAGCCTTCAACATACTCCGAAGGCCTGTGAAGTAATTATTTCATAAAGTTACACCTCTGCTGTCACAGATGACCACAGTTGGCCCACACTTAAAAGCCCGGGCCAATGATTAACGTTTGTAGGCAGGCGGCCAGGGAGAATAGCACAGCTACCTCAATTTGTAGAAGTACCTTCTGCATGACAAGTAGATGGAGGGAGGACTGAGGGCATTAGATGCAGGAACATTTTACCCCCCTCTGCCAGTGCCAATCAATTAATTATTCTTCCTCTCATGCAGGAATAAAGCTCTTCCTTTATGGGGATGATTTTTACAAGTTCTGTACATCTGAGGGTGAAATCCAACAGCTTTTTGCATGTTCTCTGAACACGTGCAGAAATCAGCCTCTCAACATATTGAAGTAATAGCAGACAGTAAAGCTGTTTCTCATTTTGAACCGGTGGACTTTCGAGCCCCAAGAGGTTGTAGAAGTCAAGGCAGCTCTTAACATTACAACCTTCACCCCGGCCTCAAACTACAGCAGTGCGTCTCCGTTCGTCTTTTATGAATTCAAGTGTTTTGAGACGCACTATTGCCAACTGATACGGCACAAAGATGATTCAGATACTGGCAATCAAAGTGTTTTCAGCCATAAAATGTCTAGCGTATGCCAAAGTCTTTCTTAAGAAAGAAAACAAAGTGAGAACTTGTGTTTTTACTGGCTGGGATTTGGGAAGTGCCAACACACCTGCATTTATATGTTGGAATATGCTATATTTAGTGAACTTAATCTTTGAGAATTACTTAAGATAAAACTGCAAGAAACTAAATACGTTTCAAAATAATAGTACCAAAGAAATGTATATAATTACTGTGGCATAACTTTTTTTCTGCTCGTTTTTCTCCACTGTTCAGTCATCTTTGTTCATATCATGTTTCTCATATTGAATGATAATACTAAAAGTTCATGGACAGAAGTGTCTAAATATTTCTGATGTGTTGTGGCTACATCACCCTAACCCATCGCTAAATTAATGAAAAATTAACAGTGCCTTGAAGTTGAACAGTTATTAAGGAATCAGTGTTGGCACAAGAGTTTCAAGTTGTGGATTTGCATGTTTATCTTTACATCTGAGCAAATTCACTATAAATTTTACACTGTCTTTTTGCCTTAAATCTATAGAATAAAATATTTTTATCAAGAACTTTCTATATCTGACATTTGTTGATATGTTTTAATGGCAATTATTACAAAATCACTTTTATAGTATACTAAAATAGACAAAAAAATGATTGCAGAAAGATAAAAATAAAAAGTTTTATTCCTTTAAATACGTTTTAAAAATCATAAGCCACTGAAACTGAATAGCAGCAATCAAACAGAAACATTCTCACATGTGTAAGCAAATATTTCCCCTTTGACTTCCCTTTTAGTGTGAATCTGAGCCCTTTTTGACACTCTGATTTCTGGCTTGTTTACTTCCTCCTGCTGTAAAGTTGTTCTGATTTACACTCTCGCAGATAAAAACCTGTCGTGGCCATCCATCTTAAATCACATGCTTCCACCGAACAGCTGCATGTGTGAGAGCAGGACAGACAGAGGCCACGGGTCTGGTGTGTTCAGATATAAAAGAACATACATAGAAGAATAAGTACTGTAGAAATACATACATGCACGCAAATTTACTGTAGGTGCTATTAATTTTGTGCACACACTCACACACACGTACTGTTTACACACAAAGATCCCTCAGTTCTGCTCGTCAGGGTATGTTCACCCAGATCATAAAAGTGCAGAGACACAAGGGCGTAGTCAGGCCCATCATGATTTTCAGAAGTTATAAATAGAGGAAAAGCTAATAAACATTTATGGAGCGGCTGTAAATCGCCCGCAGTGTAAACGCTTGACAATAAGTTCTGTTATCCCCACAATGTCATCTGAGTGCCCTTTACTGGTGAGGCCATTACTCATCCGCCCCCCTCTGTGATTTCAACCAGTGCTTCCATTGGCCGCGGCTGCAGGGTCCTCCAATCGGGCGACCCGATGGGGCCGGGTGTAACATCCACCAGCCCCCGGCTATCGTCTCGATGACATCATGACGCCTGGCCATTAATTTAACTCTGTGAAGTGTGAAACAGAGGGGAAGGAAAATGTTATCGTCTCTTAAATATGTCAGCGTTATGATGTGGGATCATTTGGTGTTTGTAGAAGTGGGATTATTGTTGTCACCGCTGTGGATTAGCTGCTTTGCCTGGTGTGACGCAAGCGTGGACCTTTGCATAAAGCCTTGGCATCAACAATATTCACTGTGTGTGCCTGGTATAAATGTGGAGTGCAGAAGAGTCTCTTTCATTTTGAAAAGCCTACTGTACATGAACTTTCACTCACTGTTTTTCCTTAAATTTAGTTTGAGCAAACGTTTTTTTGATTGCAGTTACTAATGAAAAATCAGCAAATTCTCATCTTAGTTATTCTGCTTCAAACCAGAACAGTGAAACTTCACACAAATGTAGTATTTTTCAAACCTCAGTCCATATAACAAACATAATATCCTTCACTTACACTTCAGTTTGCACATATAAAATCACCAAAATCTGAAGATTTCACAGTTTTATCACACTTCTATACTTGGAAAAAAGTAATTCTAATAGGCTGTTATTACATTATTATTGATAGCAATGAATCGGCAATATGTCCTTATAAAAAATGAACTATTTAAATCTCCTTATTTCAAAAGTTCTTCTTTAATTAAATTGGTACAAAGCAATAATTTTAGACATATAATATTTTGGAATTACATGTGTATATAAATGCATACACATGCAACAAATGGCACAGAGTCCTCTCTAAATCCCATTTGCTTCACTGTCCTCTGTGTTCAGACAGGAGCGATGGATGATGGGCTTGTTCGCTAGTTGCTGTGCGGGTCCTGAGCAGTGATGGAGTGTGTTATGTTTTAAAAGCTAATTAGCGTCACTCGCAGTATTAGGGGCCATCAATCTCAGGCTCAGTAAATAACCAAAATGGACCAAATAACCAAGTTTGGCTGATGATGGTGGATGTAGCCTTTGTTGCTAATGGTGGTCATTAACCTCTCAATGGCTAAATAATAGCATCTTAATTAATTTGTTTCAAAGGGAAAGTTTGTAGTAGAATTTAATTATATTAATGGGGAGGAGGCCACAAGGTGCACAGCAAGAGGATCGGCCAACGTGTGTGCAGACGTAAACTTGGATGTGATTACAGCAGTCGCGCCGTGTGTGTGGTCAAATATACAACTGTGCTTGTGCTCATGCATGTATTTACTCGCACATACACACACGCACACACACACACACACACAACTCTCTTCATACTAATTTCAACTTGTGGTACGTGTCTGTCAGCATAAAGGCTCTACAGGATTGTTGTGTAAGACATTCATTATCCTAGAATATAATATGGCCATTATGTAGAATATAATCTAGATAAAATGATATTTTTTCAGTCAAACAACATAAAAGTATTGAATTGCTGCTGATTTTTACTTTCTCAAGCAGTGATGTCAATCATCCTCTAAAGCATACTGTTTTAATAAAGTCTCATAGTTTGATGTGCACATTTACACACACTCCTGGATAAATCTGAAAATGCTCTTCTCTGCTGTACCTTTATTTTTGTTCCTTGCTCAAAGGCATTGTGGAAAGAAATGTTTGTGGACAGAAGAGTGTTTTTGCCAAATTCATACTGTTCCTGCTGCTGTGGCTCTTCTCATTCATGTACAACACCTCCAAAGTCACCTACAGTAGGTCTGACTGTTGTACTCCACCGTAAGAAACAGAGCTCATTTAAATACATGAAGGCATTAACCGTTACAAATACAGAAAATAATGTGTTCCTGCATTTTCTCTCTTTACTTCTGATGTATTTCATGTCATTCTGTGTCTTCCAGTGCTCCTTAATGATATGTTGTATAGTTATTTTTCTCTGTTTGGATTTCATTTTTTGAGCCTCTCTGGGTGGTTGTGCGGACTGTGCTATGATAAAGTCTCTTTTTACTTTTGGGTATGGTAATGCTGTGTATTTAAAATCATCACATGGCCTCCAGTGATTCATTGGTAAATTTTAATTAGGAATGAATGATAATTTAATTTTTTTATGTCCTAAATGGTAAAAAGGAGCAATAAATGAAGATGATCATGTTTCAAATGCAATTGTAAATCATCTCTTTTTGGAATATATTTGATTTTGCTGTACAGAGGACATGGGGATCACTGAAATGAGCTCTTGCACTGTCTTAACATCAAACACTCTACATTCCTTTATCCCAGGCTACATAATGCACAATCAAACATTTTAATTCCCGCTTGAGGTATTTGGACGATGCTCCTAACCGCAGTGATTTGCAATGAGAGTCACAGCAGATTAAAGCAAATCTTAGAGCAGAAAATTTTATGACCACCGCCTGCTGTGCTTTACTATTCCTGTCGCTCTGGTGCCGACCAGATAAAGATGTCCTAATTCAGTAAATTCTGCCTCAGTCCGCACACACTGAACGCCACACATCCTGATTAACTTTCTATATCTGCTGCTCTTATGCTCTCCATTTTACTCTTCTTTATATCCTCTTTATCTTCTTCCGCTTAATTCCACTTCTTCCTCTGCTGGTAGTCGTTCTCCTCCTCCCCTCTCCGGATATAAGCACAGCCAGATCTATTACCAGGCCCTGCAGATATACTGAGACAAAATGAGAGACTTTGATTTTCTAATACCATTAGACTATATGTGTGTGTGTGTGTGTGTGTGTGTGTGTGTGTGTGTGTGTGTGTGTGTGTGTGTGTGTGTGTGTTGCACGCATGATTGTGTGTGTTTGGGTGGGGGAGTGTGGAGATCCGACGGAGGACTCAATAAGAGAAGAAGAGCTGAGATTTATTAGTGGGACACAAGTCCAAAATCAATCAGGTGATTGAATCAGGATATTATTGGTCGTAAATTAGAGAGTTGTTTATGTCAGAAAGGGGAAGGAGGAGCGGGGAGGAAGAGGCTGAGTGCAGAACAAGGAACAGCAAGGTAAGCTAGTTGCTGAGCTTATCTGATTCTTTATGTCATGACCAATACGTGCCCCCAGTAGTTAGACTCCTTGGAATGCTTTTTTTCAGCAACACAGACCATCTTTTATTTTGTAAGTAGTGTAGCATGCACTTTCTTATCCTGGGTCATTTCATTTTAGATGTTAAAACCCTCTTTGTCAGAGGAAACCTTCGAGGCTGTAATGAAATCAGGAATGAAAGAGCAAAACAAACAAACAAATGTAGATGAAAACGACAAAGGAAGGGAAATGAAGTTTATGAAATGAGCCAACTTTGCTTAATAAATGAGTGTACAGTATTTTCATCATTTGTTTCAGTAAACAATAGTGTGTAACTCCACAACAGTGCATGAATATACATCATATATTCACATGTATCATGTCAAAACAAAACAAAACTTTTAAAAAACTACTTTAAAAAAGTTAGACTGGGAAAGAACCACAAATTACACTTCTTCTTTTTCTTCTTCTTATAATATTATTATTGTTATTGTATGTGTATGCACACACAGAGAACAGGCACGAAGAGGCTGTGTTCCCATGAAAATGAGCAATGTCCAGCGTCCAGCACTTGCAACACAGTTCACAGTTGAAACAACATCTAATAAAAAGAGCGGTGATATAAAGATGAGGCCTCATGAATATAAACTGGTCAAGGGGCTCATAAAGGCGAGAGAGAGAGAAAGAAACAGGACGGACGAAAAGGCTCCTTTCCACATGAAGTGAACATGAATCTTGTATCCAGATTGTGTCTGGATCTGATGTACTGTAGGAGGGTTATATTTACACCTGGCATTTTGGCATATACACCGACACATGATTTTGTTTGCCCTCTCCAAAACACAGATACTGCAGTTATGCCATCACTTCCTCAAGCTATATTCAACCCACATGCATCACGATCACATAATCACGATGCATGATACGTGGTGTATAAACATGTGGACTGTTGAAACTGATCCACCTGTGCCCGCATGCTATTCATTTGGACAAACGTGTCTGCCACCACCTTCAGAGATGGTACATTTGGCTCATGATATAGAGGTTTCTGCAGGTCACACCGCATTTCAGTGACAATACAATAACAATATTTAGCACTCATTTCTTAGCAGAATGTTCAAATGTCTCCCATCATAAAAACTGCTAAAATTTCTGGAAAAATTGATAGAAAGAAAGTTGTTTAGTTATATTGTTGGTCCAGATTTAGCCAGGTTTTCGACCATTATCAGTTTATGAAGCAATGCTAAGATGAGTTTATCTCAGGCTTTGCCAGGTACACATACCTACTATCTGCAGAGGCCAGTAATTCATATGTGCAGGACATACAAGCCATAAAATATGAACAACAACAGTGATTGACGCGTAAACAAGCTGGAAGAGGAGCATGTCAGGTGGAGCCTGCGTGTCAAATTTGTCATTGTAATGGTAAATAAAGGTGGCAGTCACCTCAAAAATTGGCCGTGTCTCTTGAATGACATGTTTGTTTCACACTTTCCACTGATCAACAGTGAATATGTCAAGGCAACAATGCACGGGCAAACTGCAGGGAATAAGACAATAGCTATTTGAGCATGTAACACTGATGTAAATGTTTTTAATATTTTTGTCTTCACAAATACTTCATGAGGGTTAGAGTCAGAGGATGTACATGCATTGCAGTGTACAACCACTGTGATTGTACCTGTATAATCTTATGTGACACATAAACTTGAACTTGATCTTACTGTAGTTTCTAAATGAAAGAATAATTCATTTTCCTAAAAATCCCTGACTGCTGGAAATGCAGTGTCTTGAACTGCATGTATGTCTGTATCAAGCATGCTAACTGTTTTAAGCTGCTCTGTCTACCAGAAACAGCTTTATGTGAAACATCAGATATGCTCTTTGTGTCTAAACGTTCTGATACTTTTTTTCATTGTCCTCT
Source organism: Amniataba percoides (assembly GCA_037176925.1). Taxonomy (NCBI): domain Eukaryota; kingdom Metazoa; phylum Chordata; class Actinopteri; order Centrarchiformes; family Terapontidae; genus Amniataba; species Amniataba percoides. The sequence continues at coordinate 19,159,690 of JBAJHX010000033.1, forward strand.
GTGGCAAATCTCACCATCTGGCACTCGCAGTGAGTTAAAACAAACCATCAATAGTGTTTGCAAATACTATTCAAACCAGGTCTGGTTCTTATTTAGAAGTTCCCACGTCTGGATCTTTCAGATGTTGTGAAACGTCATATTTCTCTCCATCAGCAGAGCAGGAAACAGATTATTATTATAGCAACAATTTTCCAAGAGCTCTTGAACCCATCTCTGCTTCTCTCCTTTCTCCTCCTCCTCAGTCTCGCTGTCCGTACTAAAACTAATGGACTGTCTCTGCACTTCCAATGCTTCCTGTTTATGTTTTCTTCACTATTCTTTTAAATTTGTCTCCTTTCTTCATCTTTCTCCTGACATATTTTTTTCATGGTTCTCACTCATTTCTATGATGTTTCATCTAAATCTAATGCCATCTTTGGAGTAAAATGGAGTATTGGCTTGAGTTGGTCACCAGGACTTTACTTTTTCTAATATTTTATTTTGAGATAGTTTAATAATGTCTAATATTAAAAGATTAAAGGTCAGTTCTACAGACTTGCCCCAGTGTAGTAATAACTGTTCATTTAGAAGGACAATAAAAATCAAATAATTATATAGCAAAAGTTATGCATTGAAACACGGGATGCCCACTACATGGCCACGACTAAGTAGACAGGGATTTGCTACCACTCAGCAGCAAGAACGTTAATGAGGTCGGCCACTGACGTTTGACTTTCAGGCCTGGCTTGCATTCAAAATACAGTTCAGGACTTTGTGCAGGCAGGTCAAGTTCTTCCATCTGATCTGTTGTGCTGAAAAAAAGCCTACACCAACCTGCAACCTGCATGAATGAGTAACCTAGAGTTTTTATAGTATACCACATAGTTATGTCTGTGTATACTGTCATTCCTTCCATCTTTTCCTTCCCTGTTCCTTTTATCCGTCTCCTTCTTCCTCCATCACCCCATCCCACCCCTGGTTCTTCCTGCCTTCCACGCTCCCATGATTTCACCTCCCTCTGCCCCTCCTCGTCTCCTCCCTTCATCTCTCCTTTTACCCTTTCTTTTTTTTTAACGCTCCTCGTCCCTTCCTCTCCCCTCCCTTTCCTCATTTCCTCTCCCCTCTCCCTTTCTTTTACCCTCCCTCCCTCCCTCCCTCCTTCTCTCTCCATCTGTAACCAGGCTTTATCAGTCACAGCGGGGTTATTTGTCTATCAGTTACAAGGGCACGTCTTTGCCAAGAGTGAGATAACAGAGGATGAAACCATGTGGTGTCCTCTCTCTCCCTCTGTCTGTCTTCCCACTCTCCTTTGTCCGTCCTTCTTCCTTCAGCCCTCCTTATCGGCCCCCATTTCCTCTGTCTTCATCCCCCCAACTCTATTTGCAAGGGCATGCACACACACTCACACACACACACACACACACACACACACACACACACATATTCTCCCCTCTTTTCCTCCTCTGTCTGCTGTTTGTGTTCATTAGCCTAGTGCAGCAGGCGTGGGTCTGGTTGAGGCCGAATAGAAGAACACTGGTCTGGCATGGAGCCTGGCATTGGCCCTGATCCTCAACACACATGCACGCACACACACGCACACACATACATACACACAGGCATGCACACAACCTCACACACACACAGAAAAAAAAAGCTGTAGACACGCCAGCATGTACATATGGAAGAAACGCAAGCGCTCAGAAACACAAACACGCATGTAAGTACAGACGCAGGCACATGTGCAGACATCAAACCCACACACACACACTCATGCAATCACACACACACACAGGCCTCTCATCCATCCATCTTAGCTCCTTGATTAGATTAGGCATTATTAATGGAGGGCCTGTGAGCCGAGCAGACAGCGGGGTCACACCGAGTTTAATTCCATTCTCAGATAACTTCATTTGGCCTGATGCGATTGTTATTGCCCCGGTGCTAGATGTTTATAGGAAACAATAGCCCCCATAACACATCCAGACATCCTATTTAAAGAGGGTCAGCCAGGGGCATTGGATACAGCAGCTCCTCTTCCTGCCGCACTGAGTCCGGTGTTGTGGCTGATTTAAGGGGTTGGCCATTTCCCATGCTAAGGAAAAGAGGATTAACTGGCGTATTGAAATGTATTACCTTAGCCTGCCGAGGGTGTGCACCATCAACGTGTGCCTCTGCTGCATACGGATGGGTGTGCGAGAGCAAAGGAAGCGGCGCTGGAATTTCGTGATAACCCTCCGTGTGGCTTTCAGCGAGCAGTAAATCTACTTTTTTTTATTGGTTCGTCTCAGGGAGCTCTCTTACAAAGAATAAACATTAAGCGTAGATGGCACAAATTTATTATGTGTGGTCGCTGACAAGGCGAATAAAGCTGTCGGAGGAGAGTGACAGAGAGGAAAAGGGGGAGATTGATATGGGCACTGCATCAGAGAGGAGAATTGCAATTAAACTGGAAGAGTGTAGGATTTCGGTACTAAGATAGATAGATAAAGAGATAGATGGATTGATAGTCTTTTTATTTGCATTGAAACTTCCACTTTGATTGCTGCACTTTAAGTCATAAGAAATGAACATTTATTGAGTCTAATTCAAAAAGGCGTGCTCATTACATGACGGAAAAGATGACAGAGCACAGTTGCTTTTTTTGAGATCCGTCACCATCAACCGCAATATTTATCGGGACCTTGACCACACGGAAATGCAGGGAAGCGGCGCCCTGCAGAGCATCCAAAGACCAAACCGACTAGTCTACGTTACTGCTCCAAATTGATTTCCACCCGTTTTAAAGTGAGTAAGCGAGAGAGAGGCCGGACATCAAACGAGCCGCTCTCTCTTCGTTTTCAAAAACACAGCCCACATTAATGGAAGCCTGGTTTCATGTTGAAACGTTGCAGCCCGCGGAGTGCCATTCCTCGGTTTTCATTTAGAAATTTTTACGCCATGTCACGTTAATGTCATAGCCACTGACGTTTCAGTCATCGCCTCATCGGAGCTGAGGTAATGCCTTTTTTGGTTGGGAACCAGGGGGTGCAGAAAAAGAGTGAAAAACAATGAAAAAGCGCTGGAACCGGTCCAAGGGCTGTTAGGAGGAAGCTTATCATGTATCATATTGCCGCTCTGTAGTCCTGTTAGTGTTAGCATGCCGCTGATGGACCGTTCTGTGCGGGTGGGTTGGTCAGCACAGAGCCAGGATGGAGGCCCCCCCGCGGATCCAGTTTCCCCCCTTGATGGATGAGTTTGGCTGGAAACTGTCGGTGGAGCTATGACCTTGTTGATTGCATGCATGTTTCATGGGGTGATGCTGCAGATTGAGGCAACGGCTCCCCTCGAACCCGAAACCCTCTGCTGTGTCCTCTCCAGGCTTCCCCGGCTTTCCCTGATACGATCAAACTGCTTTAATTGCCAAGCTTAGTAAATGTGCAGGAGTTCTCACTGACACTCGCAGCTTAAACGGTACACATTAATACACATAATGCAGGGTCAACAGAGCGCTTGCAGATGAAATGTTGCAGGGTTCAGCTGTCCTGCCAATACTTTACACTGTACATGGAGCTGTTCCTCTGTGGTGTTGTGTGTTTTCTACTTATTTTGGCATCTTGATAATTACTGTTGTACAAAATTAACTACAATCTGAAATACAAATCAGTCCGACTTCCTCTGTTATCAACACTTCATCAAAGGTGGAGAAGGAGTGGGATCATTAAAACCACAGCTCCCTTTACTGTGTCAAAAGTTTCTTTCTTCCTCTGATGGCCGTGTATGACAGAATTTTAAACCACACTAACAAGAGCAGAGAGGCGGGGAGGCTGGAGGAGATCTTGTTCTCATAACCTACGCAGGTGCTTGTAAATAAGCCCACTTTAGCTCCTCATGCATTCATACCTGATGGAAAATAAAGCGATTCTGGCTCCGAGATCCATGTGGTGGTGCAGGAAAGGGGGAGGAAGAAGGGAGCTCCAGTTTTTTTGTTCACACCTGGTGCTAGCTAGCAGCAGTGCCCAACCCTCCGAGCGCTACGGGAGTGCAGACTCACCGCGGACCGTACAAGCTGTTGGAAAACCCTAGGTGGCCATAATGAGAACGTAGCGTAATGTATCACACTGCCGGTGATGCTGGAACTAGAGGCATGCTGGGCTTGCAGCAGACGGGAAGAAAGTTAATCACTGACTTAAGGGCTATTCTCAAAAGTTTTTGTCCTCTTTGAAAATGGAGGGGAAACTTCACGTGGCTGGAAAGTGTAAGGACGAAATTATCAGTTTATATATGGCTCCATGACAGAGAGGTCCTGATAATCTTTGCTCAAAATAAAGTCTGATATTGAAAGTATTGCTGCAAAACTGTTCCCTACAGCCATGAGAGCCAAATGTTTTTTTTTTTTATTTTTTATTGCATTACAGTCTATTTTTTATTTTCTGACACTCCTATCCTCATAGTTTGGCTCCATACTTAAAAACCTGATGGTTCCCTTGCAATTTCTTTGTAATCGGACTTTCTAATTTGTTAGTTTATCAGTTAAATACTCCACATGGTGAACATCTTTGGTAATAGTCAACTGAGAGATTCATTACCATACCAGCACTCATTTAGAAAAGGTAAGTGTAAAATCTGTAATATCATGTCCATATTAAATTGTATCTGTATTTACAAAAGTAGTTCTTCTTTTGCACCAAAAAGGGCCAGTGAGAGTTTATATTTTCACTACTTGCAAGATGAAGATCCTAAACTTGCACTGCAATAAAAAAACACAATCCAGTATGGACTCAGCTGTTTGCTATTTATATGTGCGTTTTACTATATAACATTGCAATTGAAACTATGTAAGATCAGAGAAATTTCCCTGTAGATGAAAGCAGACATTATACACATGCTATTATGTTCAGCTGTTTGTGTGGCTGGTTGGCAGATACCAAGAGAGTTTGATACTGTCTACTTTTACGTGCAGCGCGCCATAATTGATGGTTGTATTCCAATCAGGGGCCCGTAAAGCTGTCATCATCGGTCGGGGCTGCCAGAGGTCGCTTCCTCACTTCTCCCTCTGTACTGCCTGAGGTTTTGTGCACAAAACAAACAACTGATAGCAGCTAACTCCAGATAAAGAAGTGGTGTTTCAAACTGAGAGGGAAGTCGATAATGACACTTGGGATTTCTAGAATGATAGGTTACAGTGTGTACTCTGCTGGGAGAAGGCATGATCTCGACATGGCACTGATTACAAGCCGGGAGATAAAGAGGACACTGTTTGGTTTCTCTGTGTGTGCGTGAGAAAGAGAAATGTCTCGATACTCTTGGAAAGGTTATTTATTAAATGAAACACTTGGCATGCATTGATTTCTTGTTTGCATGCATGTGTTTACTGTATTTATATGGCATATTTGTATTTATGCGCTATATAAATATGAATAAAGTTTATTAGGTGCATGCAGATGTCGATGATGCATGCCTGTGTCTGTGCACATGCACTGTATGCAGTTGTGTATGTGTGTTAGGGAGAGTGAGGGAGGGAGAGAGAGAGGCCTAATGTAGCCACATAATGGAGTAGCCATGCTGAGGTGAATAATTCATAATCTGGATGGGAGCTCAGATGAGGATATCCAACCTTTTTTAATATATTAATTTATTGCATGGCGGATGAAAGCTAAAATATGCCAGAGTGCTTTATTAGCTGCAAATCTATGTCACTAAAAGGCCTTTGTTTCTGTGAGGTTACAGCAGAGTTTGGCGGGTTGCTGCCATTTTTCTTCTTTGTCTTCCTGGATCGGTGCCAGAATCACTTTATTTTGATCAGGTGTGAATGCCAAGACTATTCCTCTTTATTATCACCTTGTCATGTTATCTCTTTATTTATTCCTTTGTAAAAAGAAAAAAAATACTCTAAATATGTTTCTGTTGTTTATTTATTTTATATCCAGCATCCCTTTATTGCGCATTATCAACCTGGGAATGACAATGTAAAGTCTTTGTATGTAAAGTCTGAGAATGATTAAACATGATCTATTATAAAAAAAATGTGTTTTAAGGATTGGTAGTTGATAGTTAGGACTTTAATTCTGACTTTCTAGGAACATATGCAGCACATACACCATGAGGCAGATATGATATGAGATATGACAATGGCTCAAATGTTGGTGGTTAACAAATTCTGTGTAACACCTGTCTGAAGTTTGGAGGTGAAAGTATATGGTGGAGCAATACTGAAGCTCTAATATGACATAAAGATGCATGACTATAGGCTGCAGGATATTACGATGCCGTGTGATGGTGGAAGATTAGCTTACCGGTTGCTGTCACGTTCGTTTGATCATCCTCCAAAATGAAGGCTCAGGTTCAGGATGCGATGAAATCTTTGCTCAGCTCAAGTCACCCTGAGCAAGAAACTGAGAGCTAAAATCAGGAAGACTGCATTGAAGTGTCATACTGTGCTTTTGTGTGCTTTGGCCGTTTGACCGCAGTTTTTTTCTTATTCAGCAGAAGGTTTTATGCAAATCAAGTTACTGTGAAAATGCTACTGATTTGGGTTTGTTATTTTTTTATTTGCATAGACTCTCCTGGAACTAAATTTATTGCTGGCATATTGATGACACATATTAGGTGTGTTTGGTTTTAAGGCAGTCGACGCCACAGCTTCTGATGGCCGTTATAGTATGAAAGTAGCTTAACTCAGCTTAATCCATATCTACAAGGAAACATTACACACAAAAGCATTTTTATTCCCATTTTGTCCATCTCAAAATGCCCCTGTGTGAGACAACTGAACACTTAACTTAGCTCTCCGCGGCTCGGACCTCTCTACTCTAATGTGTTCATGTCTATCTGATGGGTATGTGAGCAAACAAATTCCTAATTACCCTCTGTGGAGTAAGGTGATCGAGTGCTTTAAGAAAATCTCCTCCACGTACACTTTAAGACTCTTTATAGAGACATGTTATGTGCAAATCCATTGCTTTGGAATGGAGGAAAACAGCATTAGGCCAGAATGAGGAGGCATGAATATTGCATCAGAGCTTTGTTATGCTCAGGCTCCCGTCTCTCTTAATGGTGCACTTTACCAACTAGCTATATCCATTAAATGAGTGTGCTTAATGTGAACGTATGTGCATGTGCGTGCCAGTGTGTGTGTATGTGTGTGTGCATGCATGTGAGGGGGAGACAAAGCCTTTATTTATGTGGATAAGTGGTGTGTGTATGTGTGTTTCTCTGCATTTGAGTCCATGAACATACTTGGATTGTGTAAAACTGATGCAAACTGTCTAAAAATGACCCAATAGGAAATTGTTAAACCTTAAACAAATGATCTTTTAAAAAACTGTAAGGCTTCTATTGACTTTGGTGAAACTATAAACGGAAAAAATAGAAACTGAGGCGGAAATGTTCAATCTGGCGTCACCTGTGAGGACCATGACGCGCTGAGCTCATCGACTGGACCTGTGAACAGTCAACAAGATAATTCCCAGCGCTTATCTTCAAAGATAACAACTATGGCTGTTTGTTTAACTTCTACAGTGACCTTCTGCTTTTTTTTTTTTGGCTTTTTTTTTTTTTTCCCTCTTCCCCTGTGATCAAGGTTGGGAAACTCAATACCCCCGATGTGCTCTGTTTTCACCTGGTCGTCACGGTAACCCAAAAACACGGGGCGGTCGTGAATGAAATTCCTGTGTGTCATCAATCACCGGCCGACAAAGACGGGATTGTTGTGGTCTTTGAGTGACGCGGGGGGAATGTGCTGGCTGGGGTTGGGGCTGGGGGGCCTGGTGCGGTCTGGACCAGCAGCCCCTGAGCTGAGACCTGGATGTTTACACTGCTCTCCTGACACTGGCACTGATTCAGGTTCAGTGCAGAGAGAGAGACGGTTCACTGTTAGTGTTGGATGTGAGAGACCAGAGGAGCAGGACAAGGAAGCGCAGGAATTAATCAATTAGAGCATTGTTTAAGAAGTGATAAACTGTCTGAGAAACAGTGTGGGTTTTTTTTTATGTACTCTGTATTTATGCACTTAAAGGAACCCTGAAATTCAGTGTAGCAACATATTTCAAAATAAGGACATACAGGTGATGGAGCACACCCCATAGTAGCCATAAAAAGGATATTTGTACACTTGGTCTGTCATTTTTGTCAGAAAAATCTCAGCGTTAATACATAAATACAATATTATGTTTAGTTGTGTATATTTATACACCCTAAACTGTCACATATACTGTCACATATACTTTCATAAATGTCACATATTGCATTCAAAACCCTTAAAAACAACAAGTTCTATTTTTATTAATGAGCTTTCCCTGTGTAGGTGTGCTGATCACTTGCAAACTTGCAGAAACATAATCGAGCAAAGAAATTTGGTTTCTTGCTGAGACTTGGATGACGTCTTTGGTAAATACGAAACCATCAGCTAGCGCGACACCATACAAGCTTTTATCGACTGTTTTCAGCCATTATTAAGCTGAAAGGTACCATTTAACACACACTCTACAATCTTTAAATTACACGTAGTTTGCCCACATTTTAAACCACCTTCAAGTCTTCATTACTGTAACTTTAAGAACAGCAGCAGGTGTGATTTGCTTGCTTTCGAATCTAAGTCTGCAGGCCTCGTTCACACCAAACAACTTCCAATCTCTAAATCTCCTCTCGCAGCTCACGGTCTCATTACAGTGTCAACACTCAGCCTAGGCTACTTGTCTTTGCCTAATCACCCGTGCATCCTAAACCCTGTCATTAGCATATATGCATGCTAACAAGGCTATCAGGAATGACGGCCATGTGCCATAATCCCCCTCAGCATTCCCACTCTGTAACACTGGGAATCTGGTTCACATTTGTGCTGCTCACTGATCCGTTTTGCAGCATTTGGGTTCAAACATGAGAGGGAGGAGGGGACGCTCAGATCAAAGAGGCACTTTCCTAAAATAAAGTTGTTTTTTTGTGCTGTACCTCACAAATTAAAACACTGTTTGATGCACATTTATTTCTCAAAATCCTTTTCACAATGCTCTTGTTGGAGATTAAGAGAAAAATCATTTATTATTCAATATTACTAAAATATATTTAATATGTGTAAGGTTGTTTTAGCGACCAACCGATGACATGCTATGCTGGCAAATAAATTCAAACATCATATTCTGTTTTTCTACTTTTTTAACTTCTACCCTTTCATTCATCTTCTGTAGTTGCTAAGTATCATGTCTTTGCACTGGTTATACAGTATTTCTGTGTATAATGCAACTTTTTGAATCCTAATTTAAATTCACAAAGAAATGCAGCATGTAACTTCCCATAAAATCACAATTTTCCACTGTTAAATTTCTGTTTGTGTACGGATAAAACAGATGAGATAGAACATTTTAATTTAGAGGTGCTGGTTGGTGGATTTTTAAACTTTGTGTGCAGGTTAACTGTTTCACCCCGCACCCTATCTTCATGCTAAGATAAACTAAACACCTCCAGGCTCCGACTCCACACTTAACACACAGACAGAAGATTGTTCTCATCTAAATCTTGGCAGGAAGACCTGTTAGCACATTAAATAAAATGTCGAAATATTCCTTGAAATGAAACTTAACTGACAAGGAAACTGACAGAGCCAACAACCTGTATATGTTTTCTTGTCTCTGTCACTCAATACTAATTACTCTCACCGCTCAGAAGCAGTTATGCCTGCTCTACAAAATGTACGTGCGCACACACACGCACACACACATACACGTGCACATGTACCAAAGAAGTAGGAAGACATTGCATCACTGCAAACATGGCATCAGTCAACGTTCTTTGTCTTCCAATAACAGTGACCTTTCCTCTCACAGCGGGTTGTTTTTCTAAAGTTCATGGTCAATTTAAAGGCTCTGAGCTCCATTTCCTCTATTTCCTTCATAATACCACGACAGAGAATAGGGGTCAACACTTGCACTGTTTTGCTCCCGTACCTGCTTAGCTGAACTTTGACACGAGCGGCGTGCAAACACTCCACACATGCATGCACAACACAACACACATACTGGGAGACACACAGAGAGGCTTATTTTCCTGCTAAGACTTCTATTGTCGGCAGTAGCAGTGGTATGATCCAAGAGCTCTATGGAAATCCTTCTCTCCTCTTCTCTTCTCTCCTCTCCTTCTGATTTACAGAAGCCAATATGTTCAGGCTTCCTTGTTTTCTCCAGCGGGACGTGTAGCCCTGACAGTAAATCTCTATCACCAATACTCCTCCATATGGCTGCATGAAAATTTCATTGTGGAGGGCCTGAGGCTAAAGGGCCTAGCTGGTAGAGAACAAGTGTGTATGTGTGTGTGTGTGAGAGAGAGAGAGAGAGAGAGAGGAGTTTCTGAGATGCAGTGATTTGGGGTTGGTTGACATTTGCAGTAGTGGGGAGTTTGTTGTCACAGGGGTGTTGTTGGTGTGTCTGCATATATGTGTGCAGGTGCCTGCAGTATACATGCTTATACGTGTGTGTGTGTGTGTGTGTGTGTGTGTATAAAACCAGGCCACAAAATTTATGATTCAGCATGATGTCATTTATTGCCTTGAAGGAAATTCACTTTTCAAGACGAGCACTAAACACTGCCCATCACACACAAAGTACTTTTTAGGAGATGATATAGCAGCTCTTATATTACAGACTGCAGGCTGAGACAGCATCTGTGCATGTGTCTGTTTGTGTGTAATGCCATATGACAGTTTTTAAGTAATCACTAAATTAATTTTTTTTTGTTGTTGTTGTTGGGGTGGGTCAAAGAAGTTTTCAAGGATACTAGATTTTAATTCATAGGATTGTAACTATTTTTTATTGTTAGTTAGTACTTGATGTAGTTGATTTTGTAATTAATCAGCCCTCCAGAACTACCACTTAATAGTTACTACACTAGATGATATCTAGTAAGTTTTAACTCACAGAATAGTGCGTTGTACATTGTCTAAACTTTCTGGTATTCGTTGCCTGTGTTGAACTCCACCCATCTGGTTTTGCAAGCTGAGTAACACGGGAAATTATTTGGAAATCCACATTCTGACTCATGTGGGGCAGCAAATGAATCACCTGAAGCTACTGAAAGACGCAGCAGGTTTAAACACGTCGCTCCGCCGTCACTCAAATGGTGCAATGTGTTCGTTAAAGTAAGCAGAATGGAATAAAGAGTCAGGGGTGAAATTGATTTCCTGCCACTGACGTGCATGCGACTCACTATAATCTTTTTGCTGCACTGGAGGCTTCTTGATGCTGCAGAGTGAGACTTGCTTTCAGGTCTTCGGGGAGGCAGCCACACTAGAGGTCACTGTTGTAGTTCCAGAGGAGAAACAGGGAGCAGAGAATGAAGTATGCGGACCATAAATTAACATTTTACTGCTAAATGGTTTCATATTATAAATTGCTGATGTCACGTATTTGTCTGCATGTCACATACATATCAAATGCACCGTATGCATGTGATGTGACTGTATTTGACTGTCTGTGTCTTTTGTGATTTTTAATTATGATGGGCACCCACACAGACACCTGGTTTGGACATAAAGATAAACTTACTGATCAGAAACATGTAACTAGACTTTGCTTTTGCATTCATTTTTACAGAAATGTGTCTAACAAAAGATCTTTTCTTATGCAAGGCTTTTACAAAACATGCATTACACTCTTATTTTTTCCTTTTTTAATGCCAAAAAACTTGCTCTTGCATCGTGTCATTTCTTGCCAGAGAGGGGAGAGGGAGGTCTTTAATATTTTAAATGAATATGGAGTAAATGCGATGCATTACGTGGCCTCATAAATATACAATACGCTGCTCTAATACGTCCTTTCTCTATCACTGTGTGTGTTTATATGAGTCTGCACACGTGTTTGTCTGTGTGTGCTTTTTTTGGTTCAATCCAAAGGTAAAAATTTAATGCAAACACAGAAATGTAACATGCTGAACTCCCAGTGTGCCATAATCCAGCTTTAAAAATACTTCTTACACGTTTACTCATAAGGTTCTTTTAAAAAAATCATAGACATAAAGATAATTCATTATTCACATATTACACACCTTGGAGTTGGGACTTGTTGGCTGTGAACTACATCACCTGTGATTAATCATTCATAGGCTCCATCTGTGTCCTGGACATTTCAGTCAACAGCAGACTCCAGGGCTCTATAATACAGCGGGAAACAGAGACGGAGGGACACACTTTTCATCTCCATAAATAACAGACATATAGGATGGACATAAGAAAATATGTCTCACATACTTGTGTAAAAAGCTCTTGAGAATATATTACACTCTCTAAAGTCACTTAGGATGCAGACGACAACATTTCCAAAAGGATTCTGACAAGTAAAGTCTTTTTGTCTGGCTGGTTGAGCTAATTTAAGTCATTGTTCCACAATAGTTATTGTTTTACACCGACCAGGATAAGTAAGATTATTTAGACTGTGTGTCAGGTTTTGTGAGGACAGGCAAAGTATTGGAGCGACAGTGCTTCTCTGTAATTTGTCATTTACAGCCATTCTGTTTTGGTTTTAGATTTCTGTGGCCTTCATCGGGTTTTGGTCTAAATTTGATTTTAGAGGCGAGTTTGGCTCAAAACTACAAATAATTTGTGGGAATCCCTGAGGATCGTTAGGGAGTTTAACAGATAAAAGTCTTAATTCCAAGTTGGTCTGTCTTCTTTTTGGTGTTTTGGCTGGAAGAATCATTGTTGCTATAGCCTATTATTTCTGCGACGGTGGTGGCATTTTGCTTGCTGACCCAACAATGCTGAATGAAAGCAGGAATATGGGAAAAATCAGAGCACAAATCACATAAAAACACAGATGCAGGCATGCACACACAAACATACGCGCAAATTTTTCAAAGCGGTTTGAACATGCAAGCTTGCACACATACAAACATAGTCACACATGCATGAACTCACACACACACACACACACACACTGCAGTTCTGTGCTTGATTGTCTTACCATCAGTCATTCTACCAAGTGGTAATTGAAAACACATCTCCCCCAGCCCCTGGCACCCATTATAAATAAGACACACTGGGGCTTTCTCCACACAAAACAAAGCATAATAACAAATAGAGTCAGAACGACCAACAGAGAAAGAGAAGCATGCTGTAGTTTTTGGCACAACATGAAGAGAACACGCTCCCAGTGATTGGTGGACGGCCAAATCCATATTTCCAAAAAGGGAAGAGAAGAAATATATGTTTCTCTGACAAACAGACGCAGCACTTGTCCCGGGCTGATTCATAAATCGTCGTATTCTGAGCTCAAGTCTTTGGAAAGTCTATTAGTTCCGGATGTCTTCTTATCCTCTGGTTTCTCTGAAATTTTAAGCATGACGCACACACAAGGTCAGATGGACACGGAGACAGGCAAATGGAAAGAAACAACCATAGATAAATATTTTGCACATTTTAAATATACATTGTGACACCAACACACTGAAAAAAATCATTCTCATTGAGAAATTCTTTGTTCAATCACTGAGCCTTAAAAGTCTCTTTGTATTTTTTTCTTTTTTGTTTGAGTGAAGGAATCTGTTAGTACAATAACATTACTTTGACCTGTTTTGAATCACTGACTTTTTTTATTCAGTGTGTCCTTTGAAAGGATAGAGGGAAGGCAAATTGCTGCACTGGATTAAAAATCATAATCTCACAGCACTGACATTCATTTAAAAAATAGTTTTAAGGAAATATCTAGTCCAGTGTAGTGTTACATGACTATACCGTGTCTATACCTCCAAAAGAAGAATTTAAATTGATGCAGCAGAATCAGAGATCTTGTTCTTTGTCAACAAAATCTGGCGTCTATATTTCCCACAATACAACTTGTCCTCCTTGAGCCTTGCGCTGATAGCCTCGGACTGAGATGAGAAATAGGCTACGGAGGTCCAATGAGCTCACTTCTCCCTAACTCTGCACCATCAGATTGTTTTAATTTAATTTAAACTTCTGGCCTTCAGTCCCACCGGAGCCACAAAAAAGGCTTTATACAACCTGCCATCACCTTACACCAAAGAAGAAATGGAAGAACAGCTTCTAAAGAACATGCAGCATTCATTAAAAAAAAAAAACGTCTTTCAAGCAACAACAAAAGTCAGTAAAACACCTCCACTCACAAATATACTGTAAAATAACACAGACAGGCAGGACTGCATTGCTGCATCACTTCTGCACATGCACACACACACTAACTGCAACACATTAATTCATGCAGGCACACATGCAGAGTGCACCACTGCCCTATAAAAGCAGAAAGAAGTGCCTACAAAAGCAGCAATGTTTAAAGTTTTCAAGTCGGATTGCAAACTGTAAAACAGCTGGTAACTGATGCTTTCACATTTTACCCCAGCCCACAGACTTTTACTTGATACAGACAGAAAGAGACACACTGAAATGCTTCACTCTTATGGCATAATGTTTTATTATAAAACCATGTCAAATAGAATCACCTCAATATAGACGCTGCATATGATGAAATATGTAGCTGTTACTTTGCCTTTGTGGGGCCAAACAGGTCACTAATGCCTCTCACATGTAAAACGTATTAAAATGCATCGCGTTTGTCATGACCTGGAGGTACGAGACTAAACGACAGGAGACTTAATTGGCAGCTGAGAACGATAACACCTGCGAACAGCCAGCGTCTTGTCCATGTGGTCAGACTGCATTCCCCACACACACACACACACACACACACACACACACACACAC
>JBAJHX010000033.1:19174448-19188704 GCA_037176925.1 Amniataba percoides
CACACACACACACACACACACACACACACACACACACACTCACTCACACACCACCACCATTCAAAACAAAGGCTGATCAGTGAGGCAGAAGAAAAGTGAGAGGAGGCGGAGGGAAGGGTTTGGGAGTGTGGAGGGGGCGGCTGGAGAAAAAAAAAGGCGAGGCTGACAAGCAATGATTGATGTTCGCCCATCACGCTAGGCCTGACACTCATCCCTCTCCCTCCCACCATTTGCAACAAAGTCACCAGTGTGTGTGTGCGTGTGTGTGTGTGTGTGTGTGGATGGACGTATGTTTTCCAGCGTGTGGGTTCCAGACTAAAACCCATTCAATCAATAAAGAGAGGCTCTCCGAATCACGGGGCAATAGCCGGATTGCTGACAAGACAAGAAGAAGAAGCGCGGGAGAGCACATTTCACATGTAGATTAAAATCTCGGCATGGTAACCTTTAGTGTGGGTTGCGTGTGGGCGGTTTGGTGGTGGTGTGTGTGTGTGTGTGTGTGTGTGTGTGTGTGTGTGTGTGTGTGTGGAGGAGGTGGAGGGGTTGGTAGCGTGTAAACAGGCCTTACATGTCAAGGTGGCATGTGTGACACGGGACAGGCATGTTTCAACACTATTGATAGACAAAACCAACGTTGGGGTGAGTCGGTCACGTGGTGTGGGGGCAGTGTGTTCAGACTGCAGCTCAGCATAATCTAAGTGCAAGACATAAAAAATGCTTTGACATACCAAAAATACATACAGAAATGAGAATAAAAAACAACTGATATGTCTTTGTAAGTGTAAGCGAATTTCTCTGATAGCCGTTCTGGGATGGGATGCTCTAAAATCCACTCACACACACCCCAAAGCACACACACTATCCCCACTTCTTGAACCTTGCTGTGATGTCCTTCCAGTATTTACTGTTATATATTTGCTTTGATTTGCTTTTGTGTCCCACCTCCTCTGCAAAAGACATCCGTGCACCTCATCAAAGCCCTTGCATCCGTGTTCTTTCCGGAGACAAACTTGTCTGTTGCATACGAAATGAAGCCCTTGATGTTAGTATCCGCAGCAGTGGTGTTGAACGGGGCAAAAGAAAAGAAAAAAACATCAAACGTAACGACAAGATGTCCGGCAGAGACACATCATGGCTGCGATGATTAGCGGCAAAGACGTATGCCAAAAAAAAAAAAAAAAAAAAAACAGTAAGCACAAATCTTACATACTATCACTTTGAAAACCTTCCATAAATAATTTTGACTTGTCGTAAGGTTCTTCTCGAGTGTGTCTGCGATGCTGTAGGGCTGCAACTGATTCATGACTTTGCTGGACTTGTGGCGCACGCTTCTGTCTTCCCCATCAACCCCCCACACGGTTACAACCTGCAAGCCTGTTGGAAGTAAAATACTTAGAAATAACCCAGTGACACCACCATAAGCTCTCCTGTTATGACATTAAAGAACTCCAGGCTACTAACTCATTGTATCTCCCCTTTGATCATTTTTATTTTGAGGCCCTGAAGTACGGTATGTAAAGTACAGTGAGCAGTATTTTACCGTATTTTACCGTATCTCTATTGCACCTTTCCTCCTTGTGACGTCAAAAATGGTTCATAAATTAAGCATCAGTCTTTATACATAAAAGAACAAAGTTCATAGCAGAGTGTGTTTGCAGGGAAGGGAATGATATATTCCTTCAACGACTGCCAAATGCACAGTGTGAGTCACCCTGGATGTTTAATATCGGCCTCCATTGTGGGGCAGAGTGTGTTTGTTAGCTGCAGGGGTGAATCCTCCATTTTGGCGCAGACGTCTCCTCCCGTTTCCATCTTCTCTTTTTTTTTTTTACATGCCGCAAACTTGGCGACAAGCAAATGTGACAAAAATGGGGCTTTTTCTGAAGCAAAGTGCACGGTGAATTCCCACGCTGCCACGAGGGCCCCTGCTCCTCCGCGAAGACTTTCAAAACCAAATCTTCAAACAAAAACATACAAATTTGTTCTCCACGCTCTCAGCGGAGAAAACACGGGGCAAAGCCTTGATGGAAATGTTTCATTTCTTTTCCTCCCAACAGATGCTAAACGAGCAGCACGGATCTCTCGATTTGCATCTTTAGTTGCTTTGTTGATTTGATAACACATATTTGCATTTGGAAACAGCTCGAGTAATTTGACTGGGGACTCCCAATTTGCCTTTGAGGAGAAGACTGTGCTGCAAACATTGCTTCGCTGCGCGCTGGCATTCCTTTCCTCTGCTTTCTCCTTGGCATGCGTTGTGTTTGTGAGTGCGTGATAGAAAAAATGATGTATATTAGTGAACATAACAAAGAGTTATCGTCTTATAACTGTGTGAGAGTGTTGATCTTCTGTCCGTATGAGCCTCTTTACACCTCTTCTATCTGTCAGACTTTATCAGGAAACAGAATTACTGACAATGAGCAGGCGTGGCTGAGCCACTGGACCCGGACCAAGCTCGGGCTCTGAACAGGGGTTTGTGTTTATGTGTCTTCTTGTGTTTCTGCGCTCACAAAGGCAAAATATCCTCACAAGGACAGAGGGATGAGGAAGATGCCTTAAAGTTAAGAATTCAGCTAGTCCTCACGTGTTTACGGGGCCCTGCTGGGATCAAATGTCATTTTTAGGGTCAAGATAGGAATTAGGATTAGAGCAGCAGTGGAGTAAAGGTTAATGTTGCAGTATTTGTGCCTCTTTCTTTTTTTTTGTGAAGGGTGTTTACGCAGTCAGATGCCTTTGTGTGTTTTGCTCTTCAGCATCGGTGGAATCAAGGTCATGAAGGCTTTTAAATTCGCTGTTTGAAACACCTGATGCAGTCTGATGTGTCTGGCTGGAAGAAATCAGAAAGCACACAGGAAAAGATGAACGTGGCAACAGCAGACTTTTGTTTTTAAAAAGCGGGGTATTAGTTAGCATGAGAGGAGGAAAGAAACTCCATAAATAGAAAATCTGAAGACTAAAACAATAACACTTTGCAGACTGTTATTTTACAGCAACTATTGTTATATTCGGCACAGGCTGCATAGTTTTCCAAATTTCTTTGGTTTTAAAAAAAATAACTTTACAAACGGCACTGACGCTCTGAACACTACGTAACGTGGCCTCTCTCTCTCTCTCGCCACCGGCCTTAAATGAGAGCCAGATGATCCAGCAGTACAAAGGCCGACCATCATTAGCTACTCGCCATCAGCATGCAGGCAAGACCCAGCATGACCCTGAGAAGGTCACAGGGACTTATGAGTGTGTGTGTGTGTGTGTGTGTAGTGGTTGTGGACTCTGGAGCACTGGGGAACCCTGGGACCTCCATCCCACAGGAGATGGTCAGCTGGCAGGTGCTTGTGTGTGTGTGTGTGTGTGTGTGTGTGTGTGTGTGTGTGTGTGTGTGTGTGTACGTGTACAGTTGATCTGCTTTGCACATTGCTAAGGGAACCCCTTGGCCTCAACAGTCTTGCTTTCCTTTGCATTTTCCACGGTGTGTTTCTACACTGCATCTGTGTGTGTGTGTGTGTGTGTGTGTGTGTGTGTGTGTGTGTGTGTGTGTGTGTTAGTTCAGCAGCTGGAGTTCCACTCAGCTGGCCTCTCTTTATGCAGTCCTGCTTCAAATAATGAACTGTGTCTCTGCACAGCGGGGGCCATTTTAACTCAAGAGCCCACAACTCCCAGAAGCAAGCGCCACTTAACGTTTTAGCACCCGGCTAACATATCGAGTCTCTCACTGCTCAACAAAGCAACAGCTAACCCTGCAATCACCTAAAGATGAGACAACTTTACTCATATAAAATGATTTGCAGGTGTTTTTTCTCCCCAAACTTTTTTTTTTTATAATAATAACAATCGCCCATTAACAAAGTGTGTCTTACAAAGCTGATAGGTAGCCTCCCTGCATCTGCTGCTCCTTTTTTTTTCCTCAGGGGAAGATTTGGCACCTCACTGTAAAGCCCAGCAACAAAATTACCTCAGCCTAAACCTGTCAACAGACCATTACAGCCCACGCTGACTATTACGGGCTGGGGAAAAAAAGGGCCAAAGCCATTGTAGCGCAAAGGTGTTGGCAGATATAGGCCGGAGGAATGTGGCAACAGAGATATTTGTTGGCTGTGCGCGAGAGAGTCTTGTTTCTCAAAACACTGGGTGAGTCTGCAGACCCTTATCAGCATGCTTAATAAAGCGTGGTGATGCCCGGGGATATCAATACGGGATCAGTTTGGATGGAAAGGATTTTTTTTTTTTTTTTAAAACACAGTGATAATCCAGGCTTGAGCGACATACAGGACGTGGCGTTTTTGGAAAGTTGAGTTGATTGCAGACCTTTCAGTGGGATAATAAATCCTTCACACAAGGTGTTTTTTCTGCTACTCCTTCCATTCCAAAGCAATGATTTATATTATAATAACAAGACTTTGGTAGATACCTCCTTACTCCTTATCACTGTTACGTCTGGGTGACTTTGACCTTTCCATGACTTATTTTCCCAGAAAAGATATTGAACTGATTAACTATTTGTAAATAGTTTGCCTAATAATCAGGTGGGTGAAAAGAAACACTTTTGAACTCTCAAAATCACCATTATTGGAGGTTTGCTGTTTTAAGCAATATAATGTTGCAATCAAGTTGGTATGGTAAACATCATCACACCACTCTGTACGTCATGTTGTGCAAGATACAAAAAAAGTATCATGCAGAGAATATGTCTGTTGGGAACAGATGAAACCTAAAACTCTGACACGTTGACCAAGATGTTTATCCAGCTTTACTGTCTAATGTCCCATGATTTAACAAAAAAAATAACCAGTCGCAGTAAAATGGTTCCAGAGAAGCAAGGATATGCACAAAAAAAAAAAAGGCGTCTAAACAATGATCTCAAAGATGACGCTGTTTTTCTTGCAGTAGTTCGCCCTGAACTCTACACTAAAGCATTGCCCCATCATGCTCTTGGGCTTTCCATCACTGTCCTCCACGGAGGGAGTCGGGGAATTTGGCAACTCCCCCCTCGAGTCCCCCTCCTCCTCCTCCTCCTTCACCCCCCACCTCCGCCTCCCCAGCGGAGTGAGCGGTCATACCTGGGGGCCCATGAATGGAGCCCTAAGGTAAAGCGCTGTTGAAACAAATCTAAAACTGCCTAATGACACGCACCGTGAAACTCTTCACAGGTCATTTACGCTGCTGACAGGCTGCTGCCACCGCCCCGCACACCTCCTCCTCTGTGTGTGTGTGTGTGTGTGTGTGTGTGTGTGTGTGTGTGAGACAGACATGAGGAGGGACGTAGGTACACAAACAGACGAAAGAGAGAGATAGCCGAGAGTTTGAGAGTATGAAGGAGTGGAAAAAAAGAGAAGCTGATGTATGTGTGATATGTATTAGTCATCCAAAGGGAGGCAATCTGCAAGCTATGAAAACAGTGTTCGGCCTCTCTGCAGCGCGGCCTCACAGCATGGGAAAGCGATTAGAGATGCTATCTCCAATGGCTCCTCCACACTTGCGTTAAGGAGGCAATAGCTACCTCAGGTCGTATTTCTAAAGACGTTTAATTTATGTTTGCTGTTCTTGGAGTCTGTTTTGCGGAACAGTGGATGCCCTTGGAAAATTTTGGCTCATATTAATCTGCTGCAAATGCATCGGTAATCCAGCACACTAGCATGCCTCCAGGTCTCATTACTCACTTCCGCCACTTCAGCCCCATGCTGTGGTGAGTGTAGAAAGAAGGCAAGGAAAGTCAACAAAAAACGGGGGGATATGTGCTACTCTTCCAGCTCTGATTCCTAAAACACTGCTAACTCATATTTCAACAGTCGATTGCCAAAATTACAAGATCATAAGGAGCATGATGAAACTGGACGCTTGAACTTCATTCTCTTTACAATTTTGCCTTTTTTCCCCCTCTGCATTTTGTTTGTTCAGAGCTGTAGTGCAGTGGCAGGGTTTTATTATTCCTGCTCTTTGGACAGTTTTGGCTTTTTTATTATCACGGCAATCTTCCACATAAATGAGCAAACAGAAGAGGAGTCAGTGATGTGTATTTATAGCAGGAATGAGATCCAGCTTCTGATTTTAGTTCTGCTGCTCTATTGCTGATCCTGACCTCTGACCTCCCACTGAAGAGGGGAAAATACACAGGGAATAAATTCAGTACAAACTTATAATTGTAAAAAAAAGAAAACAATCCTCAACAATATGTTACTTACTTTTTAACGGTTTACTACCTCCTTTCTGAACTATTTAACCACATTTCCTGGATTTCTTTAGTGGATTCAGTTGTTCTGGTTTCATTAGACTTTTTTGTTGTCTGCTTGTAATGTGAATATATATTTTTTTAAAAGGGCATTTCATTAAAGAACAAACAACCACCTAGACAGACTAAAATAAAACACTTTTCATATTTTATATGTGCCTGTCCATGTAATTTAGATTTGACATTATATCGATCATGCCTGGAAAAGTAGAACAGATCAAAAGATTGTACTTCAGGGATGCGCCCTGTTAAAACACACCTTCGTGGCAGTTTTTGAGGGGAGAGAACATCATAACTCATCCAATTTACCTGTCCAGAGGAAATGTGGATTCATCCTCAAAAGATTTTTCTTTTCTCCATCCATCATCGGTGCAGACCTCTAAGTCCTAAACCTGTGACACAACAGGGTTTCAACAAAGATAATGTTTTGATCCATGAAGGAGAAATCCTCTTTTCACTTAGACAGTGACACAGAGGAGGTCAAAGGTCAATCTCAGCACAGAACAACAGCGTCTGAGCTGCCTTGAGTGCTCCTTCACTAATCATCAGTTTTGAGCACTACAGCTTGAACCACTATTTTGTGTGTTTGTGAACTTACATCGTCTTTTAACTTTAATTTTTGCAGGATGCAGATATAAATTCCCAAATTATCATCAACTTTTCAACATCATCAGTGGACATTTTGGATTATTTATCCTTCCAGCTGAACAGACTGCTTCTCTCTCGCAGGAAAACATTCCAGTTTCTTTTGGTCCCTAACAAACTTTCCGTAATATATCAGATAACACAACACAAATCTGTCCATCACATGCTCTCCCTTTCCCTCTAAATTGTTACCACACCATCCCAGGCCCTTTCCCAACTTCAATTAATGTCTCCACACATCAGTTTCAAGCTGCAAATTCCCCTCTTCCAAAAATGAAAACATTCACATAAGAATAGACAGTTTAAACAGGTGCCATGGTAACATAATCGTCACTGCGGCAATTACTGCCTTATGCCTGACTAACAGCCATAAATCATTCTTTCTCTACAAAGAGGACGTTGTGGCGCTCCGCTCCCATCCAATAATCAGAAATTGCTCCGTGTACGGCGTGACGAGTGGGCGCTGAAACGGCCCATTCTTCTGTTTGGCGCGCGATATTTCGCTCTCTATGGCGACATTACAGGCATCCTTCAGCGAGCACGATATTGTACCTGCTCGACACCTGTTAGCTTTAGCCAAGGGTTTCATCAGATAGTTGAAATAAATACTAGTCATCATCATAACCGTAATCATAGTCATAAAAACCAGGGGCCTTTTATGCTGTTGCCAAATTGCCCCACCATCTGATTTACAGTCGGACCCGGGTGGGGAGGGGAAGCAGATAGGGCAGGGAGGAGGATGGGGCATATTACGTGCCTGAAATGGGGTAAATACTCAGATAAACACACCTGCAGACCACCCGTCTCACACACACACACACACACCTGGAAACTCACAGGCATGGGGATGGGCTGGAGGGAGGAACACTGAGGAATTCTCTTGGGATTACAAAGAGGAACATTGTACCCCCCCAACACCCAAAACACACACACACACACACACACACACACACACACACACACACACAGTAGAGCAGGTGAGTGGAGTGATAAAGGGCCAGAGGACAAATTAGCCCTCATATTAAAATAATCCCTCTGTGTAATAACAATAATATGCTCCACACTGAGGCTATTGCGCGGTCACAATGGTCTTCCTTTTCAGGCAGCAACTTGTTGAAAACAGATTTGAGTGTTTTGCGAAATGGACCCATCATATCTGCTCGACCTGTCAACGGTCCCGAAATACGCGGAGGTTAGAGTAATGGGTGCCAATAAACTGCAGTACGTCTGAGGCCGTCTGTGTACGCTCAAATCCCGACCAGCTGTTTGATACAAAAGAGGAGCCAGTGATGCAGCAGAAAAAAAGAAAAAAAGGCGTCTACAAAGTGTCTTTTAAAGGGGAACTCCGCCAATTTCACATGAAGTCCGGCTCGTTTGCCGTGAGAAGTACGAGTCGGCCTGCGAAAACAGCTGCATGAGTGCGGCTCTGAAGGGAGTTTGTAAGAGTCTGAAAAAACAACTCTGATAGTATCATCAGTGTTATCTCAGCTTAGGCTTGAGACTTAAAAATTTAATATAAAGCCTGCGTTACAAGAAGAAGGGGGGGCATTTTGGAGTCATCTGGACAGACTCGTCCAGTTGTTTTTTTGGGAGATGCAACATCCAGTTTTCAGTTTCTTGATTCATTCTAGTGACTAAATGTTCAGGGTTAATTTATTTTTATCATTCCATAACAAAAGTTTGTTCAACAAAATGCAAGTTGGAGTCCATTTATGCTCCACTTGTACATTGCACCATCATTATTAGTGCTCAGTTGATGGGCACCAATAATGTTTTGGGCATTTTAATCACGAATTGCAGAGCCCTCCCGTCTTGAGCCGTGCACTAAAGTGTATAATGCTTCCAGTCAGGATGCTCTCTATTGCTCCTCTGTAAAAGTTGACAAGAACTTGGAAGGGGAATTTTGCTTTCTTAAGTTACTGCCATCAGGATACCTCGGCCTCCTCTGCTTCAACCATTTCTCTTTGAAACTACGAGAGTACAACACTAAATCACTGGACTACAGGATCAAAGGATGATTTCAGCCCAGAGGCGGTTGTACCCCCCGAACTCATTTTATAATCTGATTTAATCGGATAAACCAAATTTCTGCCAGATGGATTGTCGTTAAGGTCACAGTGCCTGGTTACCTGGACGAACAAACTGTCTGGCTACTTCGGTTGAATTTCCGTTTTGCGGTTTGAGGAGTTTCTCAATCCGATTTCCCACATGGCTGCTGCTGTCAAAAGATCCATTATAAAGTTTAGTGAGCTTGTTTAAGTGTTATTTACACATGGATGCTAAAACTTCAATTGAACTTTTCAGCAGAACAGAAAGATCGTACAATCAGCATCTTTCCAGGCATCTGCAGCTCCATATTTCCCTTTTTTTCTTACTTTCCATTCATAGTAAAATTGCTAAAAGATGTTTCATTGGAATAATAATGGACAACATAAGCGTGAATTGGGTGTTTAATACTTTTCAAAGTCACAAATACTGCATGTAAAGAAAGTTTAAGGTGCATCCACACCAGGTATGACGGGAGCAGTTTATACACTCACATGTTTATTCCTTTCTTTCAGGTGACAAACAACTGTGTTCAGATATCTTTGTCTTCATACAAAGTGTAAACGTCCAGAAAGATAAAGCAGAAAGACATTTCAGACAGAATTCAGTCACTTTGCTGTGAAGCAACCAGGGCTGGAGTTAAATTCTTTACTCCGTACTAAGGCACAAAGTGGTCGCCAACATTATTGTTGTGTCACCAATCTACCAGAGGTCTACCACTAAAACACAGCTGATCAGAACTTCTAAGAATTGTCCCGTGGGAATGAAAAAATGCATAATCATGGTTCTATTTTTACTGCTGTTGGATTTGCATTTCTCAAAAGGTGCATAGCGTGGCTAATATAGCAGACTGTGTCTACAGAGACACACTTCTTATACTGTACAGTTTAACACTTGATTCTCACCTGTGCAAAACTGAAAGGAAACTAAATGTAACACAAGCAAAAAACTAACGAAGAGGAATCATTAACATAATGCAATGATGCTTGTTTTTCAGTCAAATCAGACATTTTCTCATCTTTTAAATTTGCAGTTTGGCCCCAAAGAAAGAGATATTTTTTACAATATTGTCTTAATTCTCTTTAACTAAAACAATGTTCTGTTGTTTAAAAAAGGTCTGAAAAATGACATATTTTGTGTCTTATCGTACACGTACAGTAAAAACAGCAACTATGTTCCCTGTGATTTGTAGACATCAAATTCACATGGATAACATCAACAGCACAATTTGTTTTAACATATGTTAGTCCTTGGAATAGAGAAAAACCACTGAGACAAAACTATTTACATAGCAAAGCAAAATTCTGCATTTTCTGTCAGTCAGCATTTGGAGTTATTTCAAACTCAGTGGATGTAAACTATTTTTCAAAGTCAAACTGTGAAAAGGCTTTAAAAAAAGATCTCTCAATGCTATTCCAGCATCAGATTTAGGTGATAAAATTCACCTCCCATAAACAAGTCTTTACATCGGCAGCAAAAAACGTCCAGCAGCTCTCTCAACATGCATTCATTTTTCATTTTCTGCAGTCGAGCCAATCATCTAAAACCTGATGATCTCTGAACTATGAACACTAACATGGTGTCATCTCAGATATCATCACCGATAACATCTGGATAAGAATGTAGTTTGTATGGAATGATGAGTTTTGGAAAAGCTTATTGCGCTATAATAATTCCCCTTCAGTCAGGACGGAGCCCTTCTATGGTTTTGGGGTGTTCTGCATTCGTAGCCGCCTCCTGGCCAAGGCCTCCTGCTTCTTCCTCTCGATCTCGGCTGCAGAGCACTTCCCTGTCATCTGGCTTGTGACAAAAACTGGAGAGGAGGAAGGAAAGTGGGGAAAAAATGAATGGAAAAACTCAGTGCGGTTTGCTGGGAAAATGCTGAGAATTCAAACACTTGCAAAGACCTGAAAAGAAAAAAAGAATATCGTCCCTACATCAGAGCTTGTGTGTAGCTGCTACGAACTTAAGCAAGTGAGTTTTAATTTGTTAACATGAAAATGTTGCTACCATAACTAGGACCAGTGGGTACCCATGGTGAAGCTCATTTGGAAGTTAAAAATAAATAAATATATAAACAACCCCTCCATGTCCAGAAGAAAATCAGTCCTCATTTCATTGGCAATGAAGCTTCCTGAGGTTTGGACTCCTGACAGCATCACAAATTAAAGCCATGGCGCTATGTTTACTTGCTCAGGGGGAGAAATGTTCATGTGCACATGCACTGAACTGTCAGTGATTATAAGAACAACATGTGACATCTGTTTTACTTGCAAGTTTTCACTTCAATATCCCGTCTAATGGCAGGCATATACTGAGGACAGTGGATGGAATAGACAAACTGCCAACATGCACTGAGTTAACTGAAATATTTGTCGTAATGGAAAGACATGGAATGGAAATGACATATTTTTCTGCATATAGCTCATAAAAAACATTTTCTCTCATTTTAGACAATTATCTGTGTCAGTAATGCAGTCACATGTGATCACATTATGAAACATTCAAACTAAAAACACTTTATTTTACATTATCTTCTAACATAAGTATGCTTTAATGTTCAGATCTCAGAATTCAGACCATACCTTTGTTGCTTATAACTGCTGAGTCGGATACATTTCTCTTGAAGGCCGTGTGCTGGGACTTGAAGGTCTGCGGTGTCCTGGCTGTCACTGTATGTGGCTTCAGATCCACATTAGCATTCCCAGCCTGGAAAGTTCCAGAGGAATCCCTGTACTGGCGAAATGTGTCCAGACTCGTGTGGCCTCCCGGGAGGCTCTGAGACATTTGTGATTTGTTGTTGGCACCTTTCATGGGAACGTTCCATCCTTGGTAGTTCACAGTTTCGCAGCTAGTCCCCGGTAATGAGTTTGAACGAACAAAAGCACATGGCGACTGTCTATTAGTGCTGGCACCGGCGTTTGTGGACCAGGGTTTGTCGATTGGCAGAGGCGCAGTGGTTTTTCGCTGTGTGACGACGGTGATATCTTGTTTTTCTTGGCAGCTGCTGGGGCTCACTTGCTGCGGCTGACTGTTGGAGATCCTCTCCACGCTGTCACATACCTGGTAGAGGAGAGCGTCGTCATCCCCATCATCCCACAAGCTGTCTGAAATGTCTTTAACAGAGCCTGAATTTACACGAGTCTCCCTCTGATTGCCAGCGATCTTGTCAGGTTGCGGAGTAGATAGTGTCTTTGTGGTGGCAAACGTCTGGTCAGACATCTTTGATTTAGGTTGTATGGCAGTGAAGTTGGACTTGGAAACCTCGCTGGCAGTCGTCCTGGACTGGAAGTGAGAGCTGTGCTCGAACTTAAAAGTGCTTCGGTTGGTAGTCTTTACTTTCCGACACAGTTCCTGGAGATTACTGCAACTTGGCTTGGAAAGCAAGTTTGCAGGCTGATGTCCAGAGTTTGTATCTGCAGCAGGCTTACAGACAGAGGTGAACTGAGTGCTGTTTGTCTTAGTGTTAGACAGCATGGTAGTTTTAGGGTTAGTGTCCTGTCCCTGGTCTGGATTCTGAGTCATTGCCAACACAAAAGGGTCATTAAGTAGGTCATCGTTCTCCCAGTCGTCATCAAAGTCATCACAACTGTTCACACTAAGACCACACGACCCTTTTCCTCCAGCAGGATCTGCATCTGGGCCAGGCTTGTCAGCTGACTTGACTTCTGATTGTCGGGCTTCATCTGAAGTTGAGATCACAGTTTGCTCTTCTACTTCCTGTAAACAGGCTGACGTCGAAGAGCCTTGGCTCAGCTGGCCGCTGAATCTCTGAGTGGAGCAGTCAAACAGAGCGTGCAGGTCTGCCTCCACCCGCTCAGATGAGGAGGGGCACTGCAGGTCCTTCACACTGCTGGGTAACGGCGTCTCTCTTGGTTTTGTGTTGGACGTGTTCACACAGTCATTGAGGTTGCTGTTGACAGTGTTAAGCGCTGCTGAAGTCTCCCTGTCTTGCTGCATGTTCTCGTCAAACTGCCTGGCCAGTTTCATGAGGTCCTCCACACTTCTCTGCCTGTAGAGAAGAAAGTGATGGACAAGAAATATAATTAAGAATAAAGAAGAAAGAAATCACTACTACTGAAAAACAACACAGTGTTTCAGGTAAAACAACTTAAAATGCTTGCATATAGTTTCAGGTAATCAATAATCAGTATCTGAATCAATAAACTGATCACACACCGAGAGGACTTCTTCCTGGCTCTTGGCTTCGGAACATCTGGCGTGCAGGGGACGGCACTGTCACCGATCCACTGCAGCAAAGGAGATTCAGTCCCTTTCCGTTTCACATCCTGTGTACGACACAAGCAAGAAGTTTCTTTCAAAATATGAACCGAACAAACCTAAAATCTTGGAACAGCACACAGAATAGAAAGCACAAATCTACTTCTCGTTTAGTGTTACAAAAACCATGACACTGGGGCATTTTAATTGAATGGTTAGTCTAATGTTATCCATAAAAAACTGACCTTTGGAGCAATTCTGTTGACAATATCTGATATTTCCACAGCTCTGGTGTTCCTGAGACCTGACCCAGAAACAGATAAAAAAAACAAATACTTATACTAACAACACCAAAATAATGTCAAATACACATAATAATCATCTTCCAGGGTATAATATTGTTCATTTTTCATACAGTGTCTTCATTTTTTCATCTCTTTTACATGCCAGGTCATGTAACGATTAGCTGTATCTGTGTAACAGCTTCCATCCCAGCAGGAAGCATGTTGAGCAGGTGTATGTGTGTCGTTATTGTCACGCAGATGTGATTTCTGTGTTAAGTATCGGTGCCGTTTACCAGTGTTAGCAGGAGTGGGAGATGTGGGGTCCCAGAAAATGTCTTGTGTTGGCTCCGCATCACCTGGAGAATCCCCATTATTCAACCCGGGGAATCTGCAGCAGCCTCTGCGATTTGGACTCTGCAAATCTGAAAACAGACAAAAAAGAATTTATCACAGCATCTAAACATCCACCAACAAAAACCAGAGTCAAACTGAATCAGTCCCGTAAAACGCCAACAATGATAAAAAAAAAAAAAACATCTAACAGGATTTTTAACATTGCCCACCAAGTTAAATACTAAAACATCACCCAAGGAATCATTTATGGGCCTTAAGCAGTCATTGCTGTAAGCACTCCAGGAATCTAATGATTACGTTCATTTTCCTTTAATCTGTCGGCCATTTTATTGAGTAACTGAGTATTTGTTTGGTCCATAAAAATGTCTTGTTTTGTTCACAACTCAAAGACATTCAATTTACTGTCATAGAAGACTAAAGAAAACAAAAAATATTGACTTTTTATAACTGAAATCAGAGAATTTGGACACTTTCTCTTGA
>JBAJHX010000033.1:19188804-19202313 GCA_037176925.1 Amniataba percoides
AACTGATTATCAAAATAATTGCAGATTTACTGAACAGTTCACAACGAATCGGTTCATCGTTGCAGCTCTGTATACAACCTCACTCTCCATAGAAAGCTTTTCTTTGGGGTGGGTTGATGGGGGACATTTTTTAAGGACATTTGTCATATTTTGTTCAGATTGTAAAGCCCCCTGATGCAAACTGTGATTTGTGATACTGGGATGATACAAAATAATAATAATAATAATAATAATGACTTTCTTAAAGGCTGCAACACCTTATAAAAGTATAGCACAGGGCTGTGGTGTGGATGATTTAGTGATCCAGTCAGTGTGCTTGTTGGGGCTTCAATGGCCGCCCTCCCTCCTCAGACTGTGCAGATGTGTGACTTTTGACTTTCTCACTCTCTTATTCGCATGATCGTGCAGATCGTCGTCAGATTGAATCGATCCGCAGTCTCACCTTCACGCACGGATGAAGTCGCCGTGCCGGGCATCTGCAGCCGCGTCGTGGTCGCCTTGTCTGGTGTGTTTGTGTGACAAAGTTTGGACACACTCCCCCACAGCTCAGAGAAACCTGCGGGCTCTGACATCCTTCATCACAGCGGACACGCGCACTCGGCCTCTGCAGCGCATTATCCGCCAAAAAAGCTCCACGCAGCTTTTTTTTACGGTTTCACGTGTGTTTCTTTTTCTTTTTTTAAGCACACACTTTGTTGTGTTTTTTTTTCTTTCTTTCAGCTCATTCGTTCAAAGCGAGCTGCCATGTTGGGCTGTGACGTCACCGGACTACGGGTGCCCAGGAGGTTTTGTCGCTGTTCGTTCGTCGAGGCAGGAGAAGCGTGTTTGACTTATTGTGAAGTTTGTAGGAAAATATGAGTGTTTTTCCAGCATTTAGTTTTATTTGGAATTTACAAACTTTGCGGGAAACCTTTTTTAACGTGGACTGTGAGCCTTTATATTTATTTTAAGCTTTATTTTCTGAACAGCACATTGATTTTGTTGAGAAAAATACAATAAGCTGTGGTGGGAAATGTCAGTCACACCTTTCACTGTTTATTATGTGATTCAGACAAATCTGAAAGGAAAATTCATTACAAAAATGTCTCACAGGTCTGTTGAGTGTCTGCAACCAGTTTCCCTTTATGAATATCAGACTGATGAGAATCAGCCTTTTTTAAATAGTTTTCTGTGCTTTTATCGTAAGTTACCATCAGATATCAACAGGTCAAATTAGGCAACTTCAAACAGAGTCAATGTGAGGAATCTAGTTTGCTAAAGAGTTTAAGTAATTCTTCATTTCTCTTAATGTCAGACACTGGCCTCATCTGCCTCCCAGGTGTTTGCATGAGAGTTTCATTGACATCCATTTAAACTAACTTTAGTGTTCTATCTTGCTCTCATCATCTGTTTTATTTAGTATTTCACTGTTATTAGATTAAGTTAAATTAAATTAAGGAAAAACATGGTTCCCACACTTTCTTGTAGAAACGCAGCAACATGAATTTTGTTCAGAAAATGTTGTACATACCTACAACTCTTTGGAGTTTGTACTTCTTCCAAATATGTTAATTGTTTACTAAAACCACAAAATTTCAATGATGGCATCACTACTTTTATATAAGTAAAATAATTTAATATTTCTTCCACAGCTCAATACTGATGGTTGCATTTGGATTTAGAGAAGATTAAGTGGTTTTTGCATATTATGACACTTTAGTTTGGGAAGAAAATAAAAGTACCTGAACCTCACTGTGCTGAAAAAACAATTATCAAGACATTTTTCCCCAGTTTTTAAAGTTACTGTCAACAAAACGGAGGCAGCAAATCCATATATATCCTCTCAGACTCCCTGCTTTATCTGGGAACTTCATGAAACACAGACATTCAATCTGAGCCTGTATTATTCTTGGCTGATTGCGAGCAGAACAGTAAATATTATGGTAGACAGCGTGGTACTACCAAGTAGGTCTGCCCATATGTTTGGCCGGTGATTGTGCAGCCTTCATTGGGCCTGCAGCTTGTTTGTTCGTAGAAGCTTTGTTGCAAAGGCCGCTGTTTGTGTGGATTGAATTCCTCCTGTCAAATAAATCAATCACACCTTTCACAAATGTTTATGATGCGATTCAAACAAATTTATAGGCACAATTCATATTACACGGTGTTTGGCAAAAATGCCACAAAGGTCTGTTGAGTTTACCACGGCACTAAAGCTGCAACTGTGTCTGCAACTGGTTTCCCTTTATGAATGTCAGACTTGTGAGAATCGGCCTTCGCTGAGCTTTTGTCAGCAGTCAGTATTGTCCTTTTTCTATCCTTTTTATTGTCTCAAAAGTTACAATCAGATATCAGCAGGTCAGATTAGGCAACCTCTAATAAAGTCAATGTGAGGCTTCAAGTTTACCCAACAGTATAAGTAATTCTTATCTTCATGTCAGACACTGGAAAGGAAAATCTGGGATGAAACTGTCCTCATCTGCCTCACAGTCGCTAACATAAGAGTTTCATTTGCATTAGTTTAAATTTAATTTAGTGTCCCATCTTGTTCTCAGTCAGTCAAATATGCAGAGTACTGGCACATAATATCAGCTATTGGCATTCTTCAATCCAAAACAATCAGCCTTCAAAAAAGTCTTTTTCGTTTAAAGACCCCCTTGAGAAATGGTGGAGGACATATGAAAATACTCTGTTTGGAATAATACTGTGCGTCTGATACGTTTTTTCCACAAAATGGTTCAAATACGTTTTTTTTAAAAACCTTAAAAATTGCATCTACTCCTTCACTCTCACTGAAAAATGCCAAACCTTTTAACACGCAAATATTTTTCATTTCAAAAGCTTTACGGCTGGACACAAGATGTCTCCTCCATCCCTGTAAAGTCCCTTTTCGCTGTGCGTGTGTGTGGCCTTCACTTTCCACTTCACACTTAGATAAGATGCACATTTTTAGATGTCACAAAATCTTTCTTACACATACATGTCTTAAACTCAGATTTAAGGTCAGCACATAGAAACTTTCCCCCCCTCAGCAGATGACTCTGAAAACAGCCTTTTGAGTGTCAAACTCTGCACATACATCATTCTGCACGGTGAAGGTCAAACATCCAAGAGAAGTGACTGTAAGAAAACACATTTGTCAGGGGAGGGGGACTCAGTCTTAGTGAAAACAGTCAAAAGTCAAAGTCTGCAGCTCACTAAGGTACATTAAGGCAAAATCTGGTTTCATAACCAGAGGTCAACGAAAGTATTGATACGCTGCACTGAGGGTAAATATGTCAGCGAGCCAAGGCGGCTGATGAGTCTGCAGCTTATCTTGTTTTAAGGAGTGGACCTCAGTGTCACAATCTTAGTTTCTTATAAATTTACTCCTCTAATTAAAACACATTTATCAAATCTGACACCCAGTTTCAGAGTGGCCCGAACACAGTCTCTGTCTCCAGGCTGTTTTTCTGACCTTTTAAACTTGTCTCACGTGGGTCTGAATTCAACTTGAATTTATCTTGATTTTGGCCGCTGTATTTTGAGAACTTTTCCACTGGAACAATCTTAGATATACTCTTTTTTTTATCTTTTCTCTCGGCACACAGTTGTTTGTTAATCTACATATTGAATACTTTAATTCAGAGCTGCTGCCAATTAATACTAATTCACTTTTTAGTTTTGGTTCGGAAAAATCCTCTAAACTATTGTCTATTTTGTTCTTCAGTCAGAATCAGAGAATCTGTTAGGGGCTTAGCTAAACCCCAGATATATCATTCCTTTCAACGATATTTGGCATTTCATTGACTGCACATTCAAAAATGTGGCTTTTTGCTCACATCCTAATCAAATGAATAATTGCTGCAGTGGTAACAGGTTAGTGACGTGAGCTGATGATTCCAGATAAGTCTGTGTGTTGTTGAAACTCGTCCAGGTTTCCACCATCATCATCCTCTTATCTGTAAAAAGCTGAGGAAAGGAGGTAAATGACGAAAGCTGCTGTTATTTATTAAACTCTGTCATGGGTGAGCACACACTGACACACACACACCATATTCAGAGTTTCCACTGAACACACTGCATAGCTCCTTTCATCAAGAATGAGATATTTGGTTTAAAAAGAAGAAAAACATTTGACGAGGTCTTTTTCACCAGAGGGGTCAGAGGTCACGATAATTAGGAGGAATACGTTTGGATTTGAAATGTAATCAATCTGTTATTGCGCATTATGCTGTATTGCATTCATGCAGATTTGCTGAATGTGAAGGTTTCAGTCCTGATTCGATCTTATTTTCATTATGTGATGCAAAATTCCTTCGCCATCTTTCTGCATCGAGAATTTGACTTACCAGAAAAATAAATCACAAATAAATATTTTAAATTGAAAAGACTCAGAATTCTTCACCAGATTTCTGCCATTCTGCAGAGCAATTTCCAGAATAAAGCACTAGATGGTGCTTGTATACCTCCTTGGTATAGTGTATGTGTGTGTGCGTGTGTGTATGGGAGAAAGGGAAAGGGAGATACAGTAGGTAAAGTAAGTGTAGTCTGGATGCAGAGAGAGAGAAAACGCAGAAAATGTTTCACTGAGGTGCTGTGCTGCTGCAATAGTGTTTCAGTATAGGCAACACACACACACACACATACACACACACACACACACACACACACACACAAGCTGCAGTGAATTACTATGCTTGATTATACTTGATTCTGCTTTGATTGTTTTCATTTGGAAGCAGTTTATCAATGTAGAGAATTGGGGAAGCCAATCAAGTGTGTTTCTTTGATTGAACGCCAGAAACTGTTATGAACAGACGACCTGTAGTCGGAGCCTCCACTTCCCTGGTTAAAGCGTAATTCTTGTTTCATCAAAACATCAGCAGAAATTTAGCCACTGCTAACGATAAATGCATGGGAGAGTCGAGGGTGACTGCAACACGTGTCATCTTTTGGGCAAACTCATTCTCGTTTAATGAATCAAAAGCTTTGTTACAGGAAAAGAACATACAGAAAGGAAAACATTCAGCTGACCCAGATCCTCCATGTTGATGTAAATGTGCTAACGTTATTCTGTCGTCATTAAAGAAACAAACTGTATGTCAAACGTTCACCATGCAGCTTAACAAATAACGGTATTGGATAAACACAAAACTAGAAATAAGTGTGTTGTAATTATGATTTTTAGTGCATTACAGTGGGTACAATTCTGCTTTATTGTTATTTTTTTTCCACCATGATCTGACTTAAATTCTGGATAAATGTATAAATGTAATAAATGTAATGTCTGTACTTTTTTCAATGAATTCATTATTCAATCCATACAATTAAAAAAATGTACTCAAATAGTTATCATAATTCCTTAAAGCCCAAAGTAAAGGGATATAAAACAAAGAAAAGCAGTAATTCCTTACATAAGCATGTCTGTTGTGATGCCGTACACAGCGAACAGCACATTTAGGCCCACGGGCCATTGTCATGTTAGTGGCGTAGCTGTTGTCAATGTTAAACAGGTTAACTGGAACTGCCAGTGTGGATATAACAGCGATTTAATCAACAGTTAGCTACGTTTCATGCCTCCCTTTAATGCATTCAGCTAATCTTGGGGGTATCCCCATTGCTCTGTCAAGCGAGCTGTGTCATATCACGCTGCCACGCAAATCCACGCCCGGGGGGCCCGTCGACTGCCCGTCTAAAAGTCACCGTAACACCCTCTGTCACACTGAATGTTAGCATTTCTCAGAAGTGATAGTTAGACCACAGAATAAAGGGCATGGATGTGTCACTTTCAATTTGAATATGAGGCATCAGCCCTCCGCTGCCTTGTGTTTTTACCCGCTCTGTCTCTCCTGCCCCTGCGAGCCTTTCCAAGCCGCGTCACAGCAGAAAAACACTTGCCAAAGGCTGCAAAAGAAGGAGAGAGGAAGAACGTTCAGCCTGAATTCTCCAACCAGGCTCGAGTCTTTCCCAGAAGCCCGTCTCCTCACCTAACTACCTACCGCCTTCTTCCATTTATTGGTTACGCCTGGGTTGTTTAGAAGCAATTAAGGAGCTAATTGTGGAGATTTCTGAGGACCGGGTATTATAGTAAAAAGTAAAGAGCTAATGGCTAATTGCCCAAGCAGCTGCTAGTGTTTATGAAGGAGGAGCAAACATGCCAGGGGATCTACCAGGCGTAGACAGCAATGAGGACAAGGAGGTTTGTGTGTGTGTGTGTGTGTGATGTGTGTGTGTGTGATGTGTGTGTGGGGGTCGTCCCCTGGGCAGATGCCAGGTGAGCGCGGCACGCTGCAGAATGTGAAGCTCACCTCAGAATAGTGTCTGCATAAATAATAATCACCTCTGATGGCCTCTGGTGATGGATCTCCAAGGAGTCCGTGTTCTCGTACATGTTTGTATGTGAAGGGTATATCCTAATGTTTATACCACATCCCCTCCGTCTAACCCCCCCCACACCTCCACCCGTTCTGCCAGACCCCCCCTTTGGGCGAGCAGTGCCTCATGGATGACAGTTAGCATGTGGCAGAGCTCTCTGAAGTGGAAGGGATCCAGGATGCCTGGTTCCTGTGCCAGCTTCACCAAGCTGGGATTTCACCCATTTCACAGTGTCTGCCAATGGCTGGGACTGTGAATGAAAGCATTTGAAACAATGCCTGGATCTGCAGTGTCAGATCAGTGGGCTTCCGCGGTGGTTAGACGCAGCCTAAGGTGGTTTGGCGTCCGTCTGAAAGAATCCCAGCAGCCCCTTTTTGGTCACATGGGGCAAAGAGGAAGTGCTAAAGGGGGCGTGCAACTGCACCCTCAACCAGCAGTGGTGGATGGTGGAGATGAAGAGGAGGAAGATGAGAGGAGAACATCAAAGCTGAATAGTTGTGGTCTCATTTTGATTTGGCTTTCTGTTCCATTATTTAGCCTGCCAACATGACTGGTATGATTTGAACAAGTCAAATATTTACACATTTTTCCAGTTCCCAGTTGTTTTGAATAAAGAACAGGAAACACTGTAAAGGTGTGAAATAAGAGTTTGATTTGTTGTAACTGAATTATGTTGATCTCATATATTTCAATGTTATTCAGGCATCTCTTAATATTTGCAGTTCTACCTGCCATGTATCCCTTTTTTAGGTGTAGAAAACTCAAACTTCATCAACAGAAGTCCAATGAGAAAGACATCAACAGTACCGTCCAAACTATTTGACTGACAGATGCT
This sequence comes from Amniataba percoides, assembly GCA_037176925.1. NCBI lineage: Eukaryota > Metazoa > Chordata > Actinopteri > Centrarchiformes > Terapontidae > Amniataba > Amniataba percoides. The sequence goes on from JBAJHX010000033.1 coordinate 19,195,973, forward strand.
CTCTGGAGAGCGACACGCAGAAGGCAGTGATTAGCTTAGCAACTAAAGATGGGGAAAAAATTATCTCAGAGTTAAGCAATACCTTTATTTTAAAAAATTCATCCTTTTTATTAGGCTAACCTCCAAAACTTAATGTCTGTAATGAAATAACATAATTTTAGTATATCCAATTAACCTCTGTCTCGACCCCCTTAGGGCTTCACTTAACATAGATTCAGCTAAGGTTGTCTTGACTGCAGCTCTGCTTTAGGTGTTACAGATTAGGTGCAAGACCTTTCTCTCACGATCTCCAAAGTCGCTGTTTATGGGCCTGTCTGTAATATACTGCACCCCTCGTCCATATGTGAAGTGACGTCACGGAGCATGTAAAGGAGACGCTGAAAAGAGGAGGCCATTTTGCAGGATTGAGACGCAGCAGCTCCATAGTGAGGGAGCGCGGAGGGGGCGGCGTGCCCCACGTACGGCACACTGTGGCGGCAGCCTACTTTGACTGCTCATTTATTCTGTTTATAATAGCAAAGCCGATGATAAATGTCCCGCAGAGTGCACATGTGCTAAAATATTCATCAATTGGAGGCCCCCTAATTTGCAGAGGAGGAAAACCAATAAATTCAGATGTGAGCGGCAGTCATGTTATATTTATATGAATATGCAAGACCATGGGTGGGACATTAAGATTAATCTGGCATGTATGTGCTTTCAACCAATTCTGAGGTTCTTGTGTTTCGAAGAAGGAGACGTGTGAGGGGAAGGCGAGAAGGTGCCAGGCAAAGTGGGCTACACTTACACGGAGGACTTCGACGGAAATTCAACCACAGTTTCGTTAATGATGTTTCTGAATTTTCACGGTTGATATTGATGTCAAGCTACAAAAAAAAAACATAGTATAATATGCATGATCGTCCCTGATTAAAGGAAATGTGGGGGAGCGTACTTTCCCTCCACTGTGATTATCAAACATATAATAACATAAAAACTGCCCCTCAGTGATTTGGTTGTGGTGACATTTGATTTGTCATTATCATGGCATCAGACATTTCTTTCCTCCCAAACCATGTGGTTTAAAATCCTGCTTGATTAATCAGTTTTCCTCAGAGCAGCACTTTGGCTCACAGGTTTTTCTAATTTTCCTCCCGCTGTATTTCCTGTCCTTATCTTTTTCTTTCCCACTGTATTCTTTGTCCTGCTCTCCCCCTTTTTTTCTTCTCTCTCTGTTTTTTTTCTCCCTGTGTGTTTTTTCTCACCCTCTTTCTGCTCAGGTGTGCGGGGGCCCCGGAGGAGGACGAGGAGGAGGTGAAAGAGGAGGAAGAGGAGGGGGGGATTCTCCAGTCGTATACCCTGCAGAGCCACTCTCTCCTGGGGTAAGGATGACAGGAAGTCAGCCAGATGGCACAGAGCAGGTCTGCAGCATGTGACCTCCTCTCTGGAGAGGCAGGAAGCAAGGAGGAGAGGAGGGCGGAGCGAAGAGGAGGAGGAGGATGAGGGGTTGGGGGAGTGGATTAAGGAAAGGAGGTGAGGAGATGGAAGAAAGATGTGAGGAGCGCAGCTGACTGAGCCTCTCATATATCAGTGTTAGCGTTTGTTCCACCGGTAAGACCAGGAGCTTTGAGATTTATGGTAATACAGAGTGTTTCAAAACAGAAGCCAGTCACATTTTTATATAAATACATTTGCACTGTTCTGCTTTATATCTCTGAATGATGTAATGCAGCGATTCAGCACACAGTCATGTATTGAAAGCGTTTACATTGGCTGTTCTGAACACTCAGTGTCTGATAGGTCCGCCGGAGAGAAATACATTTCTGTTGAGCAGCAAGTGATGAAATAGAAAAGACACAATTTACATGATAAGATGATTTTTTTTGTTAACAGTAAGGAAAATACAGAATAAACCCAGCCTTATTTTTGAAAAAGACACACGCTGTTTGATTGAGGTGTGATCTGTAGGAGTTGTGTTGCAGAAAATGCAAAAACAGTGAGCGTTAGATGAGAAAACAAAAGGATTAATTTCATCACAAAGCTACAATTATAACTTCATGTGATGTATACTAGAAGATGCAAGAGAAAAGTGATGTATTTTAGATAAAAAAGTCACTTTAGTGTAATAATTTACTCAAAAGTACACGTATGGTGCTTTTAAAGTCATCATTTACACTGATAGGTAGACCTCTTTCTGCATCCAGTGCAAGAGGGAAATGTAGGAAACAAATATACCCTAACTCAAAACATCAAAAGCTAATTTGCATCTCCTGTGACATGTCCCGTCCTCTAAATTCAATCCTGTACAGAGTCTGTACAGTAATGCTGCCAGTTTGTTGACCTGGAAAAGACATAACTTCATTTCGCCCAGCTGGAAGTTCCATCACAAGTTAACAGCTCCAATTTGGTATTGACATCCTCAGTGTAAAAGGGGAAAAATAAATTGACAAATTTCCCCACTTATTATTATTAACATTCCCATGCACACACGCAGATTTGCTCATCACACTGCAAACTTCCATTTCATGCACAACTCCCCCCGTCTGCCCCAAAACCGGCCCCGTTCCCCCTCCCTCTGTTCCCCCTCCTGCCCGGGGATGCCTTTGATCTAAATTTGGCCTCAGTAGAAGTCTTGTACACAGTCATTTTCATATGGAGGCTTTGAACACACTGATGGAGGGCCGTTTGCTGCCGCGCTCACTTTTATCCTCTGAGCCCTTTTCCCTCGGAAACCCGGCGAGCATATGGCGAACACCCCTCACCGGAGTTTCCTACAACAGGAGGAGCCGCCCACTCTTAACATCTCCTATTCCCCGAGTCCTTCCATCACTCTGGGTTTAGAGATGTTGGAAATTAGTTACACCGGTGTAGCTTTGACAGCGATGCTTACGAGGCAAATTTTTTTTTCTAAATAGACTCGAGAGGCTTTTAAATAGACAAGTGTCAGCGCACCTGAAAAATGAGCAACATAAAGATAAATGCGTTAAATTGATATCTTGATCTCACCCACCTGCTCTCCTTTCTTTTGATCCAGGTTCTACGTGGGCGGTCATCCAAGTGAACCGCCAGATGACACACAAGTTAAAATGTGACATGCCGTTATATTGAATATCTTTAATATTAGGGTGGAAAACTGGAATTTGCCCATCAGACTTTTCATTTTCTGCGAGTGTGTTCTGGGACATGAAGATCACCTTTCTCATTCTGGTCTTTCACTTTGCTGAAACAGAAACCTGCCCATTGTTTGCTAACAGAGAGCTACAGTCTTTTGGTCTTCTCGTCCCGAGCTGAGGAGCCGTCGGCTGTTGCCAAAATGTCCGTCAAGAGACAACGACCAAAGCAGATCCGCTGTATCGTCGGCTTTTCGTCAAAGAGCCCCGGCTGAATGGGCGCCTTTTTGAAAAGCAGCGCTCCCCTGATGTTCGCAGAGAGGGTTCAGTCTGAGAGTCGTGTTTCCTCTCTGTGAGGGTTTGAGGAAACGGGACAAAGATTTGACAGTCGCCACTTGCCGCGAAGCAAGTTAATGAAATTTCAGGGCTTAATTGGGAGGAAAAACCTTTCATTTACCTTTAATTAATGTCAGGGAAAAGGTTTATTCATTTGGAGATATTAAAAAAAAGACTGTTTCACACTTCTCTTGTTTTCTTCTAAAAATGCTGTCGACACTTAATAGTATTTTTGGCCAGAAATAAACAAATATGAATGATTTTACATTTCCCTCAAGTGAACAAAATGAATGAGTAATATAACAATAAACTTTTAATTACAATTAAAGCCTAATTAGAACTGTCTAGACACTCATTTTCTTTACTTGGTTTCTGGGAATAAAGATTTTAATCTTTCCATTGTTAAATCCTTTCCTTGCGAGGGCTGTTACCCTGTATGTCTGCGAACAAAAATACATGTGTACTCCGGAAGGGATACAGCATTTATCTCATTACCATTTCTTAAATGTTTACAGCCATTGTCTTCCTTTACAGTGCAAACACCACGTCGTACATGTAAAAACGCTGCCGGGTTTGTTTTCATGCTTTTATCTTAAATACATTCTTTCCAGATTGTTCAGCCCTAGAAACTGGTAATTACCATATATTATCACCTCCACAAGCTTCACCACTAGGGTTGCCGAGTTTGAGGTAATTATATCACTCCCAAGTTGTCTGTATAATCACTTAACAGAAGAAGCAGCCCTGCATTCGTGGGAGCTTCGACACAAACACAGAAATGTTTCAAATCTGTCCTTCAGCCTTTAGGGATGCACAGATGACAGTATTTGAAATTCACAGTAAACTGCATGCTGTTTCTGAGAAAAGTGCATTGATCCAGTTTTCCAGTTTATAATATGCCCCATAAATGCAATAAAATGACTGTATGGTGGAGACACGCAGAAACAGGTATTAGTTTGGTAACGAGAGTAGATATTAGTTATACATTTACCTTAAACGTTTCTTGCAAAGTAAAAGTAAAGTGTAATTTCTTCCCCCTATTTAATCATATTTCCCGCCACTGTGATGGGCTACCTCAAGACCCTTGGTTATAAAATTAAAGCATTTTCACATCTATACTTAACACATCTATAACATATTCACATTTAATATGTGATGTTCAGGCAACAAATACTTTTTCTAAATGAACAGAGCCTGGTTTGAAACTCCAGCAACAGCTATTTTTAACCTCACCGTTACCCCGGGCCCATTTGAGGGTTTCAAGATTGTAAACAGCACAACCATGTTGAGACACATCAGGCTCTTTCCGTGCACCACAGGCACCATTATCATTCCAACGCTTATTTCAGCTGACTGTGATATTGTGCTGCGTTTCCGTGTTTGGTGTTGTCTGGTTCCATCGCGCCAGCTGTTGGGTTATTTATAACTGTGGTTGCTGATCTAAATGAGCTAGTAATTAGGCAGCAATGCTTTTGAGGAGACATCCACTCCTTCCCATCCATCCATCCATCCACCCATCCATCCATCCCCCTCTCACTTTCTCCCTGCTGTCCCCAAACACACCAGAAGACAAGCGGGAGATAAAGGGGGACTTGACTTCACTGAATAATTGAAGGGGTTTTTACAAGTGAAGCAGCTCGCTATCTGACCCCATAAAGGCGACACCCGGGGCCCTATCGGACCTTCACAGAGATACACACATGCGCACCCACTCAAACGCACAGCAGGTGTCATTCAGGTCAAAGGCAGAGCCTAAAAAAGCCAGACAGTTTTTAATTGGCTGCAGCCAGCAGCATCACCTCCTGTCAGCGTGCTGCTGACACGCTGAAACTTCACCGAGCCCCTCTGAAGAGAACAACAAAACTGAGCTACTGTTGTGGCTCCGGCAAAACACCAGAGGACTCGTGTTTGTATGTTTTCCCTCAGCTTAAACAGCTACCAACCCACCAGCTCCCCATCATTACAAAAGGAGGCAGAAACATGCCTGTAAGCCGGGTCCCCCTCTCTCCCCGGTGAGCGCCCCTTTACCTCATGCTAATTTCCAACTTTCAAAGCTTGTAAACTTTATCTAATTATACACAAGTCGATAGACTCCCTCGCCCAGATTTTTGGCAGGTTGCGGTGTTAATTTATGAAAAACAAATCTGAAATATGCAGATGTCTTTTGTTTGAAGCAGCTGTTTGGTCCTGTTGCCAGGTTTCAATCAGGCGGTCTCTGGGGATGCCCTCGTGTGCGATCTGTGGCCAAGGCCCCCGTTTGATGTCTGACAGGGACGGAGGGACAGGGCTTAAGCGGGAGTGCTCACCCACAGCCAGTCTACAATTACTGTACAAGAGGTATGTGTGTGTGTGTGTCCTGCTTTTTTTTTTAACAATGACATAATATTGCAGGATATTTTCAGTTATTTATAAAAGTAATGAGGAATAATGAGCTGTAATGCAAAAATGTTGTTTCCTGAAATTTCTCATTAAACTAACAATAGATGATTCTTTCCTCAAAAATGGTTCCAGTGAAATACGTCATATGACTTCTGTATGGTGGGAAGTCCATTTAAGGCTGAATTTGAGGCTTGCAAGTCACAATCACAGAAGAACAGAAGACAAAGCACCTCTCTCAGTTTGACCTTTTTAATACAAATTGCTTCACCTTGTCGACTCAGACGATCCAGAAAGGCTGTTAACAGTGAATTCCTTTCTTATGCAAAACACAAAACGTAACTATGTGATGTGCCTCTATATGAACTTTGATCTGTTGTATCATTGGAATCAAAGGGAGAAAGAAACACACAGGAGAAGTTTTAACCATCAGGATGCCAAGGCGTCGTGTTCTGACAAACGCTGTCAGCCGTATTCATTGCTAATTTATGGCGCTCATTAAGTGACGGGGAACACACAAAAAATCGGAGCAATTATCAT
>JBAJHX010000033.1:19213726-19232848 GCA_037176925.1 Amniataba percoides
TACACTTTTTTTTACACATGATTAAAGACACAAATCTCTGACGTGAAATCTTCTGTTTATTTATTTTTTATTTTATTTCACATCACTTGTCTCAAGTCTCAGAGTCTCTGGTCCTGTTTGCGTTTCACATCATCTCCAATCTATTTCAACATAGCTGCGGTGTGTACATCATCGCTCTGGTGAAATAGCTGCGTTACAAATACCCCCCGGTTCCCCTCAAAGGACAGCATGTAAAACATATCAGGACCTCTGTATATGTATTCAGCCCCTCCTGAGGTGAACGCGGCGGTGGAAATGCCATAAGGCGGGGCCCTTCTCAAACTGTTTCAGCGGACTGCCGACCTACGCTTGCGAGTTCAAGGTTGTCATCTGTCGCCTTCTCCGAAACGCCGCCGCTGTTTGACTTTCACATGGAGGTGCTAAAAGGAGCTTTAGAGAGGGTAATCCCTCTTTGGAAAGCATCCATTTGGGTAATTGTGATATCGTAACTTGAGAGAAACACAAAGGAGCTCGAGTTACAGGGGATATTCTGATGCTAAAACACTGAACGAGGTTATGAGTCTCTCTCTGCTGCCCACTGATTAACTGATAGTGATTGATTCCAACTTGTAGCCGTGTAGTACAATGATGTGAAATGCATGGCCGAGAAAAGTAATTGCGAGTTTTCTCCCACAAACAATCGACTACCTTTTGGTCAGAAGGAGTTCTCCTGCAAGCTGGAGAAAAGTTTTTCAGCTAAGCAGTTTGCGGTTTCTGCCTCCACGCTTCAACTGCTTTGGATAAACTTTACTTTTTCAGTACATTTGTCTTCTTTCCATTATTTCCAACAACCTCATTTTACTCATGAACAAAAATTAGAAATCACTCTGTGCACTGTAATCTGATGGATAACTTTAAATGACCTGAACTGGTACCAGGTTACAAGAAGCTCTTCAGAAATATTCAAACTCTCCACGACTGAGCCGCCTCTTCTTACAGACAGCTTCAGTGTTTGTGTCTTAGTTGTAGTTTTTCGAGCCTTGTATCAATATGAGCCGCCGCGGGAACCAGACATCCCCAGCTATCCATTGCTCACAACTGCTCCTCCTCTTAAAGGAAGAAACATGCTTACCAGAGGCACCTCTGCAGTGATAGATATCTACAATACTTCACCGGCCAGACCTTTGCAAATAGAATACCCTGCTGTGCTAAAGAAAACAATGTGTTTCTGAGGAGCAAAATACAATCCATCACCAAGTCCGTTAGGAACAAGAAATGGGAGCGAAGGAGGAAAGACAGGAGGCCGGAGAGAGGCGGCTGGGGGGTTATGGGGCTACCTGGTTTTCACATCAGAGGGGTTTTTAGGTGGGGGCGGAGGGCGTCTCAAAGGCCCACGAGCCACGAGTCCGGCTCTGAAAGGACCGAGCCGCTCACACAGCCTCTCCTGTTGGTGAAACTCAAACCAGGTTGAGCCACCGCCACGTCAGAGCCAGCTTTAATCAATCATCGGCCGGGGCTGAGGTGAGAGGAGGCATTCTGGGAGATTAATTGTAGTCTTAAATTCAAGCCCCGACGTAAACAATGAAGGACTCTAGCTCAGTGTGATTAGTATGAGGCAGGAGGGGCTGCGGGTGTTTTTGTAGTTGGAGGGTTAGAGAGCAGATTAGCAAAGAGTTTTATTTAGAATGTGAGAAAATAAGATCTAGGTGAAATCTTTCAAACTGCACCTGTTATTATTTCTTATTACATTAAAAAATGCACAGCACAACCCTAATATAGATCCCATATTTATAAATGCATCTTCTGAAATATACTTAATATCCTTGGTGGACATTTTGAAATTTAAACTTGGAAGATTTTACGCTGGTGTTCAATAATATATGCACAAACACTAAGGACTTAATATCTCACACTTTTCAGGAGCCATTTCGTGAAAGTGCAGCAGCTTTATTTTGTTTAGGTGGTGTAAATATTTTACTATAAAATACTATTTGTGTCTTGGCATCTACGCAAATTCCAATTTATTTTTCATTTTGGTTACACAGCGTAGTCGGGAACAAGGCCAACTTTTGGACGTGACCGCTTTTTAGTAAGTAAAAGGACTCAAGACTGCTTAGAGTAATTGACAGCTGGTCTTGCTATCATGCCAGCAACCATTTTGTCCGAGCAGGTGTCACGTTTAATTATAATGTGAACAGAACAAGGACAAAACTTTGAGTTTTTTTGCTTAAACCCTCTTTGGCCTACTGTGCACAGGAATTGTGTGACTCGTTCATTATCTCGCTCACCTGAAGACCTCACTATGGACGACAGTATCCACTCTTGTCTCCCTACGTTTGCCCTGAACGACCTCCCCTCTCATTTCCTGAGAGAGCACCCCCCCCACCCCCACCACCACCACCAAGAGCATTATGCTGAGTTTTCTGTACACCGACCTGTGGGGACAGCCAAAGACACCTCAGTCATTACCCATGATAACTAATCTATTAATGTTGAATGATGGCCTCATTAAAAGGTTCAAATATAAGTCTAAGCTTATGTGTTAATGACATGTTAATGCTTCTGTCAATTATAAGCTGGGGTAATGACACCTGCGATGAGGCGATATCGCTGGTTGAAGTCAAACTTGTAATTCCATCCTCCGAGAGGTTAAGTGGAGTGTTGATCTTTGGGTGGCGAATTGAAGATGAATGTTTCACTACGTTTGAGAGTATTACGCTCGTGGAGTAGTTTGGGAGAGTTCGAAGAAAATGAGAGTAAAGTTTCATGTGTGAAGTATGTGCGTGGAGGAGGATGGAGGCGCTGTGAATTTCTGGATGTATATTTCAGCCATCGCATTGGTATTTACATGCAGCGATACTCCTCCAGCTGTAGACACGAAGATCAGTTGTGTAATATCTTCAGAGCCCGGGGGAGCTTTGTCATGTCTGAGTGAAAAACCTCAGTGATGTTATCAGTTATCTCGGCTTAGGTTTGTGCTTTTCACAGAGAGTCAGCTTAACCAACAGCAGTTTTTACACACAACAGCTTTATGTTTACCAGGCAGGAAAGGACCCAGTAAAAGATGCTGCTGAATTGCATTATGAAAAGTGTAGGATCCAGCTTTTTTGGAGGGGCCTTAAAGTCAGAATATCTTAGATTCAGCAGCTTTGACTGTTCTGTTTTTTTATGCATGGTGCAATACTAAATCACTGTAGTTTACATCCATTATTATTATTAGGAAAAACTATATCTGCATATTTTGGATTCTTAAAACTTTCTGCTTACTGAAATATTAAATTCTCCTTTCTGGGTTGAGAAAATTGTCCTGCTTAGGTAGTAAAAAAAAAACGTTGAATTGTGGAAGACGGATCAGTATCACAAAGTTTTAAACAGAGCTGCTTTTGTGCTGCAGTACTTTTACATTTTGAAGATACATGGTCCCAATTTGACAGCAACAATATGTGAATTTTTTCATGTGAAACAATAACTTCTGGTTAAATTTTTCCTAATTACTTCTAGGTGAGATTTCAATTAAAAATGATGGGTGCACTGTACACATGATTATAGTAGTGTAAAGTCAACAAATGGCTAACGCTAATACATATTTTTAATATTCTGTCAAATCTGCATTCATGGTATTAGAAAATCTCTTTCCCGTCCACATTCATATACACTTTTGTACTGTAAGCCTGATCTCCGTTTAAAGTCTGCTGTTGCTGGTTTTTGTCAAACAAAAGAGACTCTCCGGTTCTGACAACTGTGACACAGCTAAATTTCGAAGGCAATCTCAGCCAAAGGTGTGTGCCGAAGAAAAGACAAAAAAAAAAATAAAATCCAGTGGGGATTTACTTTGAAGGCAGTATGCAGATGTTAATGAAATGATTATTGGATTTGGATTCAGATTTATGTTAAATCCTATCTGTAAAGGTATGGCACCATCCTGAGCCTCCCTGTTGCAGGCCTGTCTCCCTGTCATATGGCGTTCATATCATCAGCCCGTGCCAGCTGTGCGATCAGTGGGATTGATCTGCTGGCAGCAGGACCGTTTTCATCAGCTCTCTTTCTTTCTCCCTCTGAAAATCTCTCTCTCTTTCCTCCCCTCCTTTTTCTTTCTCTATCTTCTTCTCTCCCTCTCTATCCCTCAGTCTTTCTCTCTCTCTCTCTCTGTCTCTCGTCGCTTTTTTTTTTTTTTTCTGGCCAGGCAGACCGTCTCAATGTGAAATCATGGTTAATGCGGCATGACAATCTGACACAACGCACAGTCCAGGCCCTGCTCCATCTGGTTTCAATTTAATTTGGTCAGAGGAGTTGGGGGGGTGGTGGTGGTGTAGGGATGGAGGGGGTGGGAGGGTGAGATGAAGGGATGGAGGACTGGGTGCTTGTTGGAGGGGGGTGGCGGGGCGGGCGTGGGGGACAAGATGAAAGGTTGGCGTGTTATTCTCCGCCGAATCGTCTCACCATCCTTCATTCTTCCCAAATTGCCCTCTCCCCTCCTCACATATAGCATTAACTCCCCCCGAGAAGTCTAAAATGATAGCTGTTCGATCAAAGGTCTCCAAAAATATGTTAAAGATCTGTAAGGGAACAGGCCATGGGTTGGCTCATTAAGACCATTAGAAAGAAGTGTGTGTGTGTGTGCGTGTGTGTGTATGTGTGTGTGTGTGTGTGTGCTGGGGGGGCAGTGACGGATCAGACCATGTTGAATGGACACAGGAGGGGTTTAGCCTCGGTGCAAAGAGTTAATGGGGACATCTTCTTGCAGTTTGCTCTCGTCAGAGCGAGATGGAAGAAATGAGACCATTACTAAACGGTGGACCTGTTAAGAGCAATTTTCCTAATTATGTGGATGGAGCGATGTGTCAGTTGCCGCTGCAGACGTGTCAGCCCATCGGGTTGTGGAGACGGAAAGTGTTAACTCTTTAATGTGACTAACTAACAGGCCTCGCTTAGGCCGAGGCTTAATGACTTAATGGAAGTAATGATCTAAGGAAAGCCATATGTGTTAATGCTGAAGGGGCCACGGCGGTGGCAGCAGGATGCTGTGTGATGAGTTCGCTGTCCTCGTGGATGGTATCAGTGCCGGATCTGAATATTCCACCTTCGTCTTTATTGGTGCTTTATGCAGCTCGAAGGTCTTATGAAAATTGTGTCACTCCTGCTTTAATGTGATGTAATTCTTGTTGAAACAGGTATTGTTGGGGCTGATGTTAAACACAGAGGGATAAATATTGCAAGTGTAAACCTGTGGCTTTTTATTTATGGAGAAAAAGCCGAAGGAAGCTGTTATAATGCAGCTTAACATCAAATAGTGAATGTCATCCTATTTTATCTGACTTTTCACTCTCTTTTGTAAATGCAAATTGAGACAAGTTAATTCCCAGAATCATTTGAATGGAAAGACATCAAAAATATGGCTGATAAACATTTAAATGTAAAATGGATAGAACAGATTTAAAGGTTTAAAGTGTGATCATGATCTGAACTTTTTGCACAAAATAGAGCATGTCAACTGGTTAATTTGGATTATATAATTACTTTAGGAGAACTCAGAGCCTTCATGAGTTTTATTTTAATGGCCATTTTTTATGGTGATTAAATATGACTTGTGTTTTTTCTTCAGTAAATAAGGCAGATTTAAGTCAAGAGTGTCAACACGTCTGCCTGTTTAGAATGGTGGATTAATTCATCCCTGTTCCTTTCCATTTACTAATATTGTCTGTACCTTGCAGACGCTTTCCCAGCCTCCACCTCTTCACCTCCACAATTCACCAAGTGAAGCGGCCGCCCGATGATCTGTTGGCTGAGACAGAAACTCCCCAAACCTGCTGCGGAGCCGTGCCTGCTCCCAGAGGGCGAGGGCCTGCTCAGCATGCAGCTGTAGCAACAGCGCCTTGTTTCCTCACGGAGGTCAGGAATGCAGGCATGTCTCTCCTCATCCCAGTGGAAGGAGATGGAATAGGCCGCAGAGATCGCGAGCACGAGAGAGAGAGAAAGGGCAGGATTCCTACCTCATCCATCACTCTTCACGCCAGATCTGCCTCCTCACCCCGGCCCAGATTTACACACCAGCTATCCTATATGACTGTCTTTATGGACTGCTCTTCACCGTCAGCCCGGCGATAGTGAGAGGATCAGAGAACGCACCGGAAGAAATTAGTTCACGTCAGCTCTCATTTATGATGCGTTTAACTAGTCGCCGCCACCGATGGGAGACGGATTTGTTTCAGCACCATATTTCTGCCCTGCCCATTTCTCCCACTCCTGGTCAAATACATGCGGCCATTTTCATCTAAGGTTATCGGGTCAATAAAACCTGGCGACCTCGGCCAATCATAAAACAGTCAATGCAGGAGAGCACAGATTGATTAAGTTCATAACTCGATTTGAGCCGCGTGGAGCCCGGACAATAAAAATCGGAATGAGTATAAATCTAATGCGAGGACATAATCCGAAGAAAATCAAAATGTAAAGTAGATGTTTTTAATGGCATATTTTTTCATCATGAGAATATGGCCTTTTGACTGGATGACTATCGATATGTTTGATCCACAACCAAGCCTTTTTCATCAGTTGCACTGGGCGGCTGAAGCGAGGACTTTGTGCAGCTTTTACATCCTGTGAGTGTAGGTCACGTGACCCCGTCTTATCACATGCCCTCATCAGATCCTTTCCATATTCATTTACATTGCAGAGAAATCCAGAATCAGTTATCAGGTAGGATTGTTTATGCTTTCAGGGGGGTAAAATGGACCAAATCGACTCTATCCAAGCCATATGTCTGCAGCATGGCCCCATTCTCGAAATTAGGCTCACCTAACTTTGGGCTCCGACTACCTCAGCTTATTCAATTAAAGAGGTCAAAAGTTGATGGTGCTAATTCTGCCCAGTAAAGAAGTCTTCTTTGGGGATTTTGGATAAATATGCTCAAGGCCTTTGAACCTAACTGGAGTAGTCAGATAAGCAGGCGGGTACTTTGGGACGTGAAAACAGGAGATCCGGTGAATATGTTGGTTGATATTGTAAGAAAATAAAACAATTTGTTCACAGACAATAAACCTTGAAAATAATAGTAAGTATTCACCATTTTAAACAAAAAGGTCAGTCATTTACATTTCATATTTCTCCATGTTTTCTTCAGTACTGATAAGTGACACTGCTCTTGATGCCATACACATGATAAATCTGCCTCATTACAATCATCCCCTCTGCTTTCCTTTTTGTTCCCTGCACTCTCATAATTAAGCAGAAATCACACCTCAACTGGATAACCAGTGACCTCCTGCACAAAAATACCGTGTACTGCTGTTGTCATAAAGAGTCAAATCCAGCTGACCTTATGATAACACATTCGAGGGGGCATTTTCAGGCGTGGGCCTTGGCAGAGTGCACCATGGTGGCCTTGTACCCATATACCCACACTGATGGTGCCCATCATCCAACCTGGCAGATGGCTGGTAGCCTGAACAGCTTTCTGGTGTTTAATTATGATCATAATCAAGGGAAATAAAGATCAATTAAAGCGCAAGTGAAACTAATGAAATGCGAGCGCCATGAGCAGCCGGACAGTTGTCCAAAATGTTTCCCATAATAAATGCAAACTGAGTCCTAAGATAGCATTAGTATGAAGTGCTGGCATGAACATAAAACACTGGTGTTCATGGCCTTTGTGAAGGAATATTTGTTTGATGTGAAAGCCAATGTATTTCACAAGTATAATAAGCAATGTTGACAGCTAAATAAATGTCCATTTTATTCCTCTCTAAAGCGGATCTAACACAATAATGATTTCTCGAATAACTCGAATAAATAATGAGAAAACTGGGTGGGTTGCATGATGTGTAATAGTAGTGGTTAAACACAGATAAGAATTCCTTGACCTACAAAACAAAAAGGTATCCTGCAGATTTGGAGTATAGAAAAGAATAAATTTTACTGACATGAATGTCCAATTGTGACAACAGGTGACATTTTGGCCTTGTTCCCTCTGTTAAACATTTTAGAGAAGTTTTAAGATTCCCAGCTGCCCTGATTTTGAAGGCAGTTAACGCACACTCTGCAATTTCTGTTCATTTACTCTTCAGAGATGGAAATAGCCGGAGCAGCATGTGGCTGCTGGCAACAGTTCAACTGCCTTTCACCAAACTGTGTGTCGTACTGCAAGACTGCACAGCCCATCTGAGCGCGGTGAAGAAAGAGGAAGGGAGAGGACAGGAGAGGAGCGGGGGATGAGGAGAGGTAAGGAGGATGAGACAGGCGGCGGTGGGGGGAGAGGTGGAGGGAAGAGGGAGGCCCGGGTAGACAGATGCCACCACTGTGGCCGTGGCATTGTTGGATATTAATAGTCCAGAGCCACATTGTGCCAACCTTATTGGAAATGTGAGCGCTGTCACGCTGTGACTCCATCACACGCTAGCATCAAAATGAAATGAGTAGGGGTGTGAAAAAAAAATAGACCTGGTCAGGGGAGATTTCCATCGCCACTGAGGGGAAGCAAAATGTTGCAACAGAGGTTTCAAAGCAATGTAAAGTGATTTGAAGTATTTCTGAATGAGTTCAGCGGGGTTGCACTGTTGAGTTGTAACAGTTTGTAGTAGTTATTACAAAATCCCAAACACCCTCATCAAAACTGAACTGCAAATAAAGATGTGTCTTATTCTAACGTACTGAGTGATTGAACGGCTGCCCATAAAATGTTACAACGCTGAGAGTAAATGTTGGTAAAACACTCAATAAATGCAATAATATTATATGGTGGATTAGATTTCCTATTATAGCATTTTGTCGGTGTAGCTGTTGAATTTTGCAGATGGTGTGCATCTCACTGTAGAATGAAACCTCAGTTTGGCAGAGGCCAGAATATCCTGGATCTATAGTGCCATGAGGCAAAGTGGCACCCTTTGCAGTGATGAATGACTTAACATTGTTATCCTAAACAAAAAGTGGGTAATTAGTGACATTTCCTTTAAAGTCCAACGTAGCTTTGCTGTTTTCTAAGCGCACAGTGCTCCAGTTCAGAGCGGTAATGGCGTAATTTATCTTTTCAGACGGCAGCCACGCCGCAGCTGATTGAATCATGCTGGAGTGAAACCAAGTCTTCTGTGATACAAGATCAGAGGAGGTATGTATAATTGTTATAGCCATTAAGCTCCGAGGCTGTATACACTGAGCATACGAAATACGCTCACATATGGCAAACGCTGTAGGTTTTGTGCACGGCCAATAGCCATATGCTGCCACCCCGACTCACACACCTCAAAGCACCGTGTGTCTGCGGGCTATTCGTGTTCCATTACCGAGCTGGTGGGACAAGCCAAAAACAACATTTTGACCTTTAAGCGTTTGTTTTTGCATATGAACGCAACACCTAAGCGTCAAGCATGCCTTAAAAGCATGAATGTGGTTCATGGCGGAGCAGACTATTTTGTTATGAGATCTTCTGTGTGCAAAGGTGACACGTTGGCCCGAGGACAGAACAGGAAGGCTTGTGTAGTGCTCAAAATGGAGGCAGGTTTGTCCTCTTGGGAGCATGAACGTGGTCGCTGAATTTCATAATAATTTGCCTGTTCGACTTTCATGCTGTTCATTCTGTGCATGCTGAATGAAAGCACAGGTGCACGACTGAATTATTCACGGAAAGCATCGAGAAGTACAGTAGTTAAAGGAAGTGAATAATCTCGGGCCAGTAATTGTTGAAATCTCCTGTTCTGCGAGAATTAGCAGAATAATATCTGTAATAATCGTTGCCTTCAAGCATTCACTGATCTTTTTTATATAGACCTTTAACAGTCCCGAAACTCATATAAAACGGGTATTTACGTGATTCTTGCTTTCATACGTGTTGTGAAAAGGTCACTTAGACAAAATATTTCTGCCTGTTGCTCTGTAAAATCAGTCACAAGCCACAGATCGGGTCTTTACCGACCGACTGGACTGCACACGTTAAGAGACCCGAGCTGCTTTTTCTAGCTTCTGTTTTACTAAATAAAGCTTTCATCTGGAGCTCTTTATTGTTTCTTTTCCATCTCTCAGTGTGTTATAAAAGCCGGTTTACATTCTGACATCGCAGCGCTCTGATGTCCCTCGCAGGACTCCTTACAGCGGTGCAGTATAACATATCAGCCCCGTGCCCCGAGTACCCCTGAATAATTCAACCATGCACCGCTGCCCCTCGCACACTGTTTGGAAAATGCAGTAATGAGAAAAGCTATAAAACGCCTCAACGGTCTTTGTTGCAGAATAAAAAAAACCTGGGTCCAGTCTTAAATAAGAGACACCAAAGAAGATAGTTCACTGGGTGTTTTTTCCCACAGATTTACTGTAAATGGGCGGGAGCACAAAACCACAAGGGAGAAAAAAGAAACTTCAAAAGGATGACCTGCATATTTTTACCCAATTAGATATTTCTAATGTTACTTTTGAGGTGTGAGGCTCAGCCGAGCGTCCTCTGGCAGAACAAAGGAAGGGAGCGCGTCGGAGTCTCCCTCTCTCTTGATCATCCAGCGATTTCCAAGGTGTAAACATGAAACTGCTCAGGGAGGAATTATCTAGACGGGGGGAAACGTTGGCAGGAGTTCAGAGGAGGCTTTGTAAAGTAAACCAGATTTGTTCAGGGGTCTGTGATCAGTTTATTTTCCCAGTCCCCCGGTCTTTATGCCGGGCCTTCTTGTAATTGTCCTCATGTTTCAGCTAATTTCACATTTCCAGGGAGAGTAAGGGAAGGGTAACGTGAGGGAGGGAAGGAATTTGGCAGTTTGAGGAAGAAACACCCTCAGACTTTTCATATTTCTGTTGATGTCATTCTGAACGGATATGGGAGCTTTTAGAGGCGTTTCCACCGCAAAAGCTCTGAGAGTTAAAGACATTTTCTGCTACTTTTTAAAAATCTTAGTGGTGTTGTAGGATTTTAATGGAAGATTTCTCAGCTAAACTAATCCAAACCAAAACTACTTTCCAATATCACATTAATACGGTAAATGTTGAGTTAGCCTAGATTTTTTTTCACCATATCATTATTTTAATCTGCAAACAGAGTCAGAATACCTCTCCGTTTTTTTACGTCAACAAGAAGCATCAAATATCCAAAACCTACAAAGGATAAACAGAAACAACAACACAATAATATGACGATGATAAATATATTATATAGCACCTTTCCTAATAAAGTTACAGAGGGCTTTACAATAAAATAAATGACACAGAGAAATTAAAAAAAGATAAAGTGATTTAAAATAGATGCAAATACCAAACAAATACAAAATACATGAAAACAAAATACAAAAACCATCATTCAACAAAAGCCACAAAATAAGTGCTAGTAAGAGACTTAAAAGAGGATACTCAGATCACAAAATGAGACTTCTTCCAGATAATCCGGCTCCTCTCTGCAGGACAAAAGTGTCCCAACAGTCAGAAAAATCAGCTCCTCTCCTCCTCGAAACAGACGTGGCCTTTGAAGCCAGTCCAAGAGGAGCGGCTCGCCACAGTGTCGCAAAACTTTTCAAGGTCTTCCTTCTAAAGTTTCCTTTGATAGTCTCTGGCCGGGTGAGGGTACATCATGTGAAACCCAATGAGGTGTGTTTGCAGGTCGCATTCGCAGGCAGGCCGACCCAAAACAGCGTCTCATTCCGCAGACGTGATGTAAACGCCATTCGAGCTGAACTCTTCCGGGTGTAGATGATGTGCAGTCTCTCATGTGTGAAGAACTTGGCTCGCAATGAAAGGGCAACTCTAATTAACAAGGTCCTGAACAATGCTACTTTGGTGGTGTAATGTATAATAAATTCATCCCCAACAAGCAGATAAATCAAGTTTTTTAAGTCCTGTTATTTCCTTTTTTTTATAGAGTTTAGTTTGTTGGGATGCTGATGAGTTTTTATGAAACAAAACAAAATCTATTTTGCTTCTCATTTAATGCCCATAACACAGAAAAGCACCATCTATGTAGAAGAAGAAGTCAAAGTATCCGAGACCTGTCAGTCATAGGAAATAGATAATAGGTGTATCTTCACACTCCTGCAGACAACAATGGGCATGGTTTTTTATGCATATCACACAGCTGCGCTAGATGAAAATGTATTTTGTTTGCAGCTGCTGCATACGCTTGTTATTAATACCAACCATAAGTGGACAAGTCGGAATATAAGTAAGAATATCATGTTACTGAAAAGTATTTTCTTAAAATAGATTTGATACAGAGCTTTTGCTGTGTACAAGAGTAATGCTCTGTTGAAGCCTACAATAATCTTGTGTCATTGTTTTTGTTGGTTTGAGATTATATGCATTTCAAAACTGACTTCCAAAATAGACTAAATAGCAGGGGAGCATGTCCGGTCGTACAAACACTGATCACTGTTATTAATCAGTAACCATATCGGTCCCATGAAAATATAATCATTTTGTGCTACAAGGTCATAAACTCTTGTACTTTTCACGTAATTATTTAGCTGAACTGCATGTAGGTGATGTAATACAGATGTTGCTCACATTGTGCTGAGTAGCTTTACCTTTGCTCAGCATGGCCTTTGTGTAGCTTTACAGGAGAGTCACATGTTCCACCTGCAGAGTTAACTACTATATTAACTTTTTTCTTTTTTTTCCTTTTCTTTTCTTTTTTTTTAAACCTGGGGCATTTACTTGGCTGTTTTTGCTGTTATGCTACAAATCAAAGCAGCTCCTGTAGGGCTTCAGATACAAGTGAATGGATGTCTTATAAATACCATCAGTCTTCTACAATCAGTTAAATCCTTCAGGCAAACACACTTACCCTCAGTGATCTCAGCTCAAACTCCAGGGGTGGAGGGGGGGAGGAGGCGGGAGGGAGGATGCCTTTTGAAACTGAGAGGAGCGTCTCTGAACCATTACCCATCAGCCCCTCCACTCTCAGAGGGCTAATCCCAGGGGGAGAGTGGGCGTCCGCGGAGGATACGTTGTCTCGTATGCGTTAATGGGGGATTACACGTGTTAACATCTATCTCACAGTGCGCTTGGCCAAAGGGGCTCTGCTATAGGGGTTTAGCATATGAATAAGGAATAAGGGGAAGATTGAATAGAGGCTATGGTGAGAGTGAGAGCTGCCACTCGAGGTGGAGCGATGGGGATAGAGTGATTAGGAGGAGACACAAAGAACGAAATCTCTCGTCGTGGTGGAAGAGCTGGAGGAAAAGATCGCTCCCTCGGTCAAATAAATCTCTCTGATTTGGTTCAAGGATTTCAGTTTAGAAGGTGGAGTTTATGATGCTCTGTAAAAGGTGGCTGCTTATCTTGCTCATGTGGCCTTCAGGGTGTTCACACTCACATTAGCACAAGACACGCAGCAAATAAGTTTGGGATTATGTGATAAAACGTGCAAATAAATTATAAAATATATCAGAAACTGAAGAAATCTTGAATATTGAATCTTGAATCTGAATCTTGAATTCAATTGGATGCTTTTGTGTAAGATTAAGCATCTGATATATCCATCCATTATGATATATCCAACATGAAACTCAAGAAAAACAACACATACAATTTGGCACAGGGTCTATGTGTACATAAAACACAGTCTATACAGTTTATTTATTAATTATTCAAGGCAGACATTGTGTTTTATATACAAATGTGTGTGTATATAAGTTGTGCAGTAAAGGCATTAGGTGGCACTGCTAAATTCAGATTTTGCAGACAAGAAAAAAAATCCAGCATCAGTTGTTTCAGAAAACAGCCAATGACAATACTTTCAAAAGGCCCAGCTGTAAGTTCATTTCCAGCTCCATACTGATGTTCAGCCCTGTTTTATTTTTTTTAACCATGACTACAAGCAATCTCAAACAAAACCTTAACCATAAGCAGTAATAGATTAAAATATGCATTTATAACAATGATTTCCAGGTTTTCTGCTGCACTGAAAAATCATGTCATCAAATCCATCAGTGTCGCACGATAACACTGATTTTAAATGACCTAGAATATCACCAGAGCAAAATATAAGTCTGTATCTCCTCAAAACAGCCAAATAGTTTTAGTAATAGTTTTACGAGAAGCATGAGGCAGCTCACTAAAACCATGGAACTGTATTTTTCATTGACTATTTTGGATTAAGGAGTTTCTTTTCCAAAAACTCAGGTATTCGTTTTATTTGTGTCCTGAGACCTGGTGATGGAATTGACATGCAGCGCAGACATCGGCAGAGCTCTCAGGGAGAGCGAGGTGTTTATTTCCTGAAGGTCAGGCCTTTTGTGTGGAGAAACTTCTTGCCAGATGAGATAGGGAGTAAATTGC
This sequence comes from Amniataba percoides, assembly GCA_037176925.1. Classification (NCBI taxonomy): domain Eukaryota; kingdom Metazoa; phylum Chordata; class Actinopteri; order Centrarchiformes; family Terapontidae; genus Amniataba; species Amniataba percoides. The sequence continues at coordinate 19,227,947 of JBAJHX010000033.1, forward strand.
AGATCTATCATCCCCTCCCTCTCCCCCCTCCTGCCTCCCTCCTTTTTCTCTCTTCCCTCATATTCCCTCTATCCCACACCGTCTCCCATTCTTGCATTCTTGACATTCTCCGCTTCTCTTCCTCTTTAAAGTGCTCTCTCTCTCATCTTTATGCTCCCATTTTCATCCTCATCTTTGTCCATCTACCTCTCATATTCCAAACCGCCATTTCTCTGCGCTCTTTGTGCTCGATTCCTCCCCTCTCTCTGCCGCTCACGCGCTCCGTCTCTGCCTCGGCGTGTGAAATCAGCGGAGTAACCGTTGGCACTGCCTGTGATTTATGGCTCACTCTGAACGGGCCCTTATCAGGTGCAGGCAAGGCTCTCTGTGCTGCTGCCTGCGTCTGAATGACAATGGAGAACCAGTCGCATTATGCTCCGCAGCCTCGCCCCTTGCATTCTGGACACTGCAGATTACATCTAGCTCCTTGATTTATGGACGCCATTTTGGCTCCTGAGAGGGACATGAAGGGGAGTTTGGAGGTGAGGGGGTGGAGGCTGCGGTTTCTAAGACCAGCGTTTGCACTCGGCCAACATCATTTTGAAGGGAACCTGGTGGAGGTGTGTGGGTGTGAGAGAACAGTGTGTATTTGCACGTGTAGTATTTATGTGCATGGATGTGTGTGTATGTGTGTGTGTTTATGAATAGGTGTCATTTATCATTTTGTCAGGAGTTTTCCTACACAGATATTGACAGCGTCTGTTGTTGGAAGCTGTGTGTGGGCGTATCGACATTAAAGGCTAAGGATTAGACTGAATAAAAGTGTATCTTCAGCCTCCAGTGACCGCAGACAATGATGTTCAATGAGAAAAGAAAGAAAGAAAACTGGAGTGTAAAGATTTCAAATATAAAAGACGGAGCAAGAGTTTGCCAACTGCATTATCTATCGCTTTTTCTTTTTTTTTTTTTATTCCTCATCTCTGCTCTGTAATTGAATCATTGCCATGTGCATCTCTGGAGATAAGATATGTTATTTGGGAGAATTATTAAATGTATAAAAACGTGTTAGCTAATGTAATTAACAAGGAACTATCACAGCTGCAGTTCTTTGTAGGAGAGAAGTAATTATGTAATCTAACACATTAAATGAGGGAAATGAGCATCTCAGATTTAAACACAGCGGGCGTTTTGCATTCATTTCACTCAACAGTCAGTTTTTATCGCTGGTATATTGAGGAAAGACTATGAAGTGTCACATTAGTCTTTTGAGGTTACCGCCGAATGTGTGCGTCTCTCACAGAGACGTCATTTAATATGAGGAGAGAAGAGGCAAAATGAGGGGAACTGACACCAATACAAACTGCATGAATAAATAAATAAGAGACTGCACACACCAAAATAAAACAAATCTCTGTTGCATTTTACAAAATATATTTATGTATTTATAGTCAGTAGTTAGTATAGTATAGTATAGTATTAGTATAAGACTAAATTAAAACTGAAATTGAAGGTTTGCTCATATTAAGCATGTCAGTGACTCCAGACCCTGGTTGCTCCAGGTCCTGCTTCCTGAATGTATTAATATTTCTCAAAGCACAATCAATTTTCTTTTGCTCCTAATTTCTTTTCCCCCTCTTGCCCCATAGTTGTTTCCTCTTTGTTTGGTGCATGACATGCACCAAAGAAGTTTATCTAAAATCAGAAGATTATTGAGGAGTCCTGTTAAGAAACTGATTTTCAAACAGTCCTCATTTGGATTAATATCTATCCAAAATATGCAAATAAATAAACTCAAGCTCTTTAAACCTATGCAAAGAAATATGTAGAAGAAAAAAGAAACATATAGATTTAATATGCTGTATTTCATTTATGTGTAATAATGGTATGTCTATAGTTTAACACATGGAGAAAGATTGTGTTTAAGGTGTCAGAGCCAGAGAAACTTTTCACACTTCGAAAACTACTTGCGGAAGCTGGAGCCTTCCTGATAGCAGACGCCGTTGAAGGTTAGCTAATAAAGTCGTAATGCATGCATCTGTGGACTGTGACCTTTCTACTCTTCCTGCTCGGGCCGCTTGGGGTTGCTCCCATTCGACAACAGCTGTGAATAAATGTAAATATACATGTAAATGTCATTCTCTTACAGTGAAGTTCCCTTTTCCTGTTTTCCCTGACCAGGCCTGTAAAATGGCCGCCAATGTGGTCTCCAGTGGCAGGCAGCGTACTGATAAATGTCTCCCTGAATACATTGCTACAGCGATGAAAACCAAAGACTTTCAGAAGAGGAGGTCTTGGAAAGGGCGCAGCTCGGCACAACCAGAAAGGGAGTAAGGTCTGGAAAGCCCTGAGTGCGTTGCCTCGTGTTCCAAAGGCAATAAGAGCCGTGGCTTAAAGTGGGTTTTTATAAAGACTGGTTGTTATGGTTCTTGCAGTTGCCAAGTGGCGAAGGGCTAAGTGGAGATAATGTGTCCTTGTAGCTCATCAGAATGTGGAGAGGCAATGTGGGCGGCATGCTCGGAGGACAGATGGCCAAAAATCACATGTAACACAGTACAGACACACCCTCGCTGTGTTTACATGCAGCAGAATTCCAAACAGTGGCACAAATGATTTGTAAGGTCATATTTTGGTGACACCCTTTCGCCCACTTGTGTCTCCTTACACTCTGTTCCCATGTTGCTTCATCAAGAAAATGCTCGGGATATTACTCTGGGAACTGAACTTGAACAGGATGAAAAAAAAGGGTAAGTCAGAGAAGATTGTAATTTTCTAGTTTTGCATTCATTTCATCCCAGGTATTTTCAGAATGTTTATTCATTTTGGGAAATATCAATGTGGCACCAGACTGAAATGGAATAATGCAGATTATTTAAAGCATTTAAAGTAGTGTTTTATCATATAATGCATTGTATGTGTGTGTGTGTGTGTGTGTGTGCATGCGAGAGGGTGGTGGCAACGTGGGTGGCTTCCCATAGAAATCAGGCTGTTTGTGCAAGTTGATTTCTCACATGGAAGCGCAGTTGTGAGAAAGCTTGCTGATATATTGCACCCCCCTCTGGGCCGTAAACCGTAAAACCAAATCTGAACCCTCAAACAGCCCTTTGAAGAGGTGAGGACCAAAATTATATTCACTTTCCAAAAAAGACGCTCAAGGTCTGACACAAGGTCCTCGCAAAAAATAGAAGCTCAACAACACACGTCCTCACACACACACACACATCTAAAATCCACATTCACTGCTGCTGGTAAGACTTGTCCTTTACATCTTCTCTGCATCTATAGAAACACACTCACATTCAGACACCTACACACACAGATCTGAAAAAACTACATGTGTGTACAGAAATAATAAGAAATACAACAGATAGATAAATAAAAACATACCAGCATACTGTATCACACAAATATTGATGTACACACACACACACACACACACAAAGGGGCACCAGGCAGGACTTGGAAGGGGTCCTGGACACTGTCATGGGTCCACACGTCAAATGAGCCGGGGAGCCAAACAACAACAATAACAACAGGAGTCAGAGCATATGGGGCTCTGTACCAGCTGAGAAGGGCCACAAGGTCCTCAGTGCGTGTGTGTGTGTGTGTGTGTGGGGAGGCGGGCGGTGGGGATAATAACTGAAGACTGGTGTCTAGAGAGATGAGAGAAAGGAAAAAAGTGTGGTTGAGAGAAAGAGGAAGAACAAAAGCCAGCAGCCTCAAAACGTAGAGCTTTCCTTTTCTAAAGGTGCTCTCCGCTTGATGGTTTTGGATCCCCGTTCAAATGTATTTTAGCACCGAAGCCACGTCCAGCGGTAATACAAACCGACGCCGATGCTGAAAAGACATGTGTGCACGGATTAGCTAAAGACATCACATCTGTTTTTGTTCCTCGAGTTCTTTGCTTGGTTTGAACACGTTTCAGTAAAATGGTTCGCTCCCTCCAGCTTCGACTCAATTCAGGCATCACGTCGGCTATTTGTGTTTCTTTCGTTTCATTCTGGTGGCTCGTCTCCGTTCACGCCAGTGCTGAAATGATTCGTCGAATAATTGATGAGCAGGCCAGCAGAAAATGATTTGACAAACATTTCAGCAACCGATTCGTCTTTAGCGATGCCAAGCCTCCAGCTTTCTCAAGTTTGAGGACGTCTGTTATTGCATTTTCTGACATTTTACAGACTAAACAGCTTAATTGATTAATCAGGAAAATGAATCAACAGATCAGCCTTTAATAATAACAGCCTTACCTGCCAAAGAGTGTCCTGTTGTAGCTTAGCAACGTTTACTCCATACACCTTAATGACATACTGAAGGCTTTTATGACCGATGACTGATGAAATTTGATATGTCGACCTCTAGAAATAATCTGTAACAATTTATTTAATGTAATTTTGCCCCATCTGTGCATGAAGACCAAAGAAAAGCAATCGTGACGTACAGATTTTAATGTTAAAACCCAACTTTGGTGCAGCAGCAGGTCATTTTTCGCCAAGCACAACCTGCTGACAGACTGAAAACATGAAGCTGTACTTATTAGAAACCATCATGTGTCAGGTGGGAGAGGAGGAATCAGAAAAAAACTGGTCCGCCGAGAGGCAAAGGGAAAAGTCAGAGAAGTTGTGAGCGGGTAAGAGGAGGTGGAGCGGGGCTGATATCTGGGCAAACACTCCATGGCAGCAGATTAAGGAGGTGCAGAGCAGGGATTACCCACCATGAATAAAATAGTACCCGCTGGGCTGGTGTTTGTCCGCCTGTCTGCTTTGTACACACACTCCACAGCAGAGCATTCACAGTAAAACACACACACAGGGTTGGGACACACTTAAGCTACATACATTTGCAGAGAGGAAAAAAAATGCACACAGAGTGGAAATGTAATTGAGAATTTTCTAGTGGCTGGCAGGTGTCCATTAATTTCTTGTAATT
>JBAJHX010000033.1:19252428-19262887 GCA_037176925.1 Amniataba percoides
TGTGTGTGTGTGTGTGTGTGTGTGTGTGTGTGTGTGTGTGTGTGTGTGTGTGTGTGTGTGTGTGTGTGTACATGCATCATGCATCCATATTTCTATGCATCATTTTTATGAATATGCAATTTTTTGTGTTTTGTGTCTACTTTCAATGCCTGTGGGCGTTTCCTGCATCAGTCTACCCCATTGCATTGTTATTCCTCTGCAAACCTGCCAAAAATACAAATGTGTGTCTGTTTATGCATACATATGTAGTGTGTGCATGTATATTTGCCAGAGACCGAGAAAGAAATAAAAGGAGGGCCTCGTGTGCCCTTGTCCATTTGAACCACATCCTGCTCCAAAATCACCCCCCTTCCATCCTCACATGAGTAATCGTACAGTAGTACACCCCCTCCACTATGTATACACACATTCATAGTTTGGCAAGACGTGCTTGACTCATGACTCAACCCCAGACGCTCGCCACTACCACTGTGTAGGTCTAGTGGTGCCACAGCACTCGGAGCGTCCTCGCTCTGTCCCTGCCGTGTCACGAACCCACATAGAGGGTATATTGTTCATCAGGCTTGGGAAAGACCAAAGTTCAAGGACATTAATAGCTACAATGTGTAATTTCCCTCCTCCTCCCTCCTGCTCCACATCCTACTCATTCTGCTTTTAGGAAATAGGGATATTTCATCTGGGAAAGTACCATTGACTGTATTACTGAAAAGCAACTGTTAAATTATTAAAAGGTTTGTATTTCTGCAGCTCCACCACCATGAGTAGGCCTCAAAGAAATTAAAAGTACAGCCTTTATGATTCATTTAAGGTGTCTGCTTTAAAAACTTGCTGTTTTATGTTTCTGTTTGAAAGGATTTCCATGTGCACTGCCGAGACTGTAAGAGATCAGATCAATCAAAGCTAAGCTTAAATAAACATTGTACTTTGTTTGAAATGTTCCTGAATTTGTTTTTTGTCATTTTGTCAAACCCCTAACCTCCGCATGTTGTGTTCAGAAGAAGAGCAAACAGATGAATATTGTTAATTAAAAAAAGACATTTTAAAAAAAGTAACTGGGAACAAAAGTTAAATCCCCCTCCCCTTCGATGTGGTGGGTGTACCACTATGTGCCAGCGTTGTTGCTTACGTGCCACCAGTGAGCCTGAGATGATTAGCCTGAGCTTGTCTCCCGCGTGCTAATTGCCAAACCCAGCATCACCTTCGATATTGTCTAATTAGTCTTAATACAACAAGTGAACACCAATTAAAATGACCGAATCGGGTGCCCCGATCACTCAATCAATAAAACTTTATTTATATGCTGCCTTTCATAGTGTCGTTCAGATGTGACTGACAATGTGATAAGACAGCAGAAACACAAACAGTAAAGGAAAAAGAAAATCCAGTGACAGCAGCTTAACACTTAAGTTTATTTTTAAAAATAAAAAGAAAATTCAGCTATTTTCAGATCCTTTGGCTTACAGGAAGAACATGTATAAATAGAGTGTCATCACTGAAACATTATTATTATTACTTAGAAACACTTTTTCTTCATTGTATTTTGCACTTGAACAGTTTTAATTCTGATATCATGTCACTGTTCTGGAAGTATTTATTTAATTGTTTATTTAATTTCATTGGGATACACAGGATGTAGATATCCTCAGTTCACTAATATATGCACAGATACCTGCTAACAAGTGCAAACATGCACGTATCTACACGCCTATAAGCCCTGAACTCCCTGTTTCATTTGAGGTGTCACAAACATGAATTATAAATCAGCATCCTCCCTCACCTCAGTCTTCAGGCCTTTTTCTACCCCCGTCTCCTTTTATTTTTATGTAAAACACATTGTGAAAGGTCAGTGGAGAAAGGCAGAGGAGAGCATGAGAGAGTCGGGTGTGTGTTTCTGTGCACGTGTGTATGCATGTATTTATGTATATGCATGCATGTGTGCCTATGATTATGAGTGTCATTCCTTGATGTGTGTGTGTTTTCAGCGGGGGTGTAGCTGTGTCTCCTATGCACGCTGTGCTCATTGAGAAGTGGTGTCTTGTGCCTGGAGGGGGTGGAGAGGCGGAGGGGGGGTGTTGCCGGCGAGAGGGCAGGCGGGCGGCCAGGCGCCAAAGAAAGAGGTCACATCCATATTCATCGCATTGGACATGCACATGTAAACCACTTTTAATATGCCGTGACAGGGGAAAGTTTTGTTGAGGCGGAAGGAGATAGAGAGAGGGAGAGAGAGAGACAGAGAGGGAAAGGCAGTGATGGTGACAAATATGGAGGGAATAGTTGTGAGAAATGTCCACATGTGAGTCTTCATTGGGCCACGGGTGACTTCCTGGCGCATATGAATGACCTGCAAAATGTAATGATCAAAGAGAGGCGGTCATGAGTAATTCTTATTGTTGGAAGAGCAGAGCGCCGGCGCATCCTTAAACACTTTTAATCACATCACATCAAATTTAATTAGTTCTAGCCGAGTAACACCATCACTATATCAACTTTTCAAGCACCTAGTACTGGAGTTTACTGCATCAGTTATTCAGAAAAAGCAACTGACCACAAGAGTTACAGGAAGAATAATAAAGTATTATGTCTCTTTCTTAAAAGAATCTGCTGTATATCTGAGCGAGTTGAAGCAAACCACAAAGCCTCTTAAAAGTCTGGCCCAGATAAACAGATGTAACCATGTGCACGCATCACACTGAATCAAATAAAGATAAAAATGTGTAATATCTGACATTTAATAAAGAAAAACAACCAGGGGTTATTCATCAGGCACATGATCGTGTGAGGAAACCAGAACCCTTACAAAGGCCTGATGATTGAAAATGTTTGGTGTACTGCAGAAGAGTTTTAATTTTGATTTTGATTCAATAAAACACAGCTGCCAGTCTTTTATTTCTTTGTGAAACCTTTAAAAAAACCCAAAGGAAAATCAGAATGAGACATGTGCAACATTATTCAATAAATCTAAAACACATTGAAACTGACCATTGAAATAATAGATTCTGTGCAAAAAAAAGTTGACAGCAAGGATAGAGAGAGGAAATTCAGTCATTGTACCAACTTTCTAAAGGGATTATTTTTAAAAAATTATGCCATACTTTTTTATCTTTTTGTGAAATACTTAATATAGTCTCCACAGGGCATCGGTATCCAGCTAATTCAAGTATGCATTCATGCTGCATGGAAAGATTGAAAAATGAAAAAAGAAAGCTCTCTGTAATGGGGCACTTTGAGGTCAGGGAGGGCATATCATCTTCACATCATAACGGGGGGCCCAGGTAGCTAGTTATGACAATGTGGCATTATATGGCAAGCGTTTGAAGTCGGCCAGCGACAGCCTCTCCTGTACCGGCCTGTCACAAGAGCGTGCTTTGAAGTCAGCAGTGATGAAAAAGGGAAGAAAAAAAGGCAAGAAAAAAAATTCAATCAAATTAAGAGTTCGTGTCAAAGCAGCAACTGACAGACTTTGATAAGGTGGCGCGGTTTCCGTGTGTGTGTGTGTGGTGTATCTATAGAGGGAAGGAGGGCTGTTAAGTGGCGGGACGACAGGTTAGATAGAATTGCAAGAGCGGGATCTTTTTGCAAGACACTTAACCTGCCGATACCCTGCTGGATGGCCCTTTTGACAATGGCACCACTTACGGTCTCGCTGTCATGAAGCGCCGTGTTCATTCCCCACCTGTACAGGCCCGCATCGGAGCATCCCTGGGGTGGGAAGGGGTCACAGAGGGGGTCGGACTCAGGGGATGGGATTTTCTGGTAACTAGACTCCCGACTTTTCAGACAACACCAGGGTCCCCTGGGCATCTCCACCCTCTATGGGCTTTAATTCCAACAAAGGTTTAGTGGCGACAGGAGCTTCCCTAAGCGGACAAATTATGCTATCGGTTTCCCCGCTCTTGTTGGGGATTGAGAACGTCTGGGTTCCCTTAAAACTGGAAGAGAACTTCCCCATCTGGAAATGTGTTTAGAGTCAATCAAATCAAAGCTGACCCAAATTTGCAAGCACATTTGTTCTCCCACGAGTATTTAAATGAACGTGTATCCATTGAGCTTAATGGGAGATAGTCAGTTTTAATCCGAGCGCATAGTGCCGAACCGCTGGCGTTGTTTTGAGGAGGATCTGGAGGACAGGTTTATCCTGTCCAGCAGAGCGGTGTGCAGTGAATCTTCCTGGGCTCTAACCTCCGGCTCGCCTCGAACAGTGGGGAATCCTCCTCAATCACTATAAGGAGGTCCTCTCAGCCCCACTCATATTTTAACCACCAGCCCCACACCATGGGGCGCTGTGTAAAGGCCCGTCAGTGGCTGTAACCTAAGCGCCAAAATTGCTTTTTGACGATGTACCTTGTGTTGTTTTAAGAGCCCCCGTCTGTCCTGCCCAGCCCCCGCCCACACGAAATATGATTTAATCATTTTTCTCACTTACTCTTCTCAGCATGGGAGTGAGGGGAAAGAGAGAGAGGGAAAGTGAGAGGGGCTGTTCAGATGGGGGGGGCACAGAGAAGCATTCCAAAGTGGTGAAAAAGGGGAGACATTACAGCAGTCATTTCCGCAGCGAAGAGGAGAAAACCTCTTCGCAGCTCTTAATAGGATCTGGTCACTGAAGCTGAAGCCAGGCTACTCCTCTTGAGAAGTCCTCCGGGTGAAAATCTGAGCAGGCTTTTAATCAAGAAGCAGTGGACGTTATACAAACACGAGCCTGTGCTGATGTCATCCTGAAAAATCTGCCTCTTTAAAAGTCAGAGCCTGACTCCATTATTTACATTCAATGGAGGGGGGGGGGGGGGGGTTAGATCTTGCACACAAAATATAAGTTACAAATCTAGTTTTTCATCCAAAATGGACACCAAAAAAGAGAAAAACTTTAACTGTATTGTACTGAAATAGAGCAAGAATGCAAAATATCATGCTGAGGCTCCACAAATGCATTACGAATCTCCTAATCATCATAATGACCACTACCCATAAAGTAACTATAAATAAGCAGTTCAGAAAAAGACATCTGTCCATGTTAGCCCCGATATTTCTTGCATGCAGAGACACCAAACCAAGCTTTGACATGCTGTCACGCAATGCTTCAGATGAGACAGTCGTCTATTTACACGTTCTCCAGATGCAGGATTGTTGGCATTGGGGTTTCATTTCTCGTCATCTGACCATGTGAGTCCCATATTTGTGGTTTTTATTGACGGTCTGGTCGACGCTGTGGGCCCAGAAATTACATTTATCTCCAACTAATTTGTTTTACCACTTATGTTTTAAGAGCAAACATATAATGGCTGCCTGGATTGTATTACTGACGATGTTTTTTTTTCCATTGTGGGAGGTGATATTAATTCTACCGCATGGTGTCAAAGCACAGGACTTTGACACCGGAGACGACAGTTTAGGAAACAAAAGCACTTTGGTTAGGGAAAGATTGTGGCTTTGAGTAAATGTTAATGAGGTAAACTTGACTTTTTACAGCATGTAACCAAGACCACAGTCTTTCCCCAACCTTAATCGAGTGCTGAGTGCCTAAACATGACCACAAAGAAAAGTTTAACTGTGCTTGAATTGCAATGGAGACAAATTAAATGCATTGTCAGTGTAACAGTATGTTCTGCATAAGCTTTCTTTTAAAATCTATTTTCTGTGGCAAATTAGTAGTACATGAACATCCTTTTGAGGAGACAGGGTCGGGTTTGGTCTGCCATCTCCAGGGAAAAATATCTGACTTTTTATTGGGTTGCCTAATATTCAGCTTCACCAGTTTTCTTCAGCTCTTTGCCAGTCTCATCCAGTATAACCCAACCACAGCCACATAAATCCATGGTGGGAAGATGTTTTGTTTGTTACATTTGGATTTTTAGAACATGGTGCTTATTTAAGAAAATCTTATGAGATGAGGTCAGCAAGAGTTTCTTTTTTGTTTGTTTGTTTTTTGCTTTAGATAATTGAAGGAGAATAGAAAAGATCACAGTAATTGAGTGTGAGCTCTTCCTCTGGCCTGCTGTGGAAAAGCAACCACTTATATGTTTAAAACCTCGAGTGACCTCAGTCTGTATAAAAGCTGGAGTAGCCACAACCCTTGCCAACACCCAAATGTCTCTCATCTCTCTTCTCATCTCTCCCCATCATGCTCTCCTCCTTAGGAACGCACTGTTCCCACACCCTGCCGCCATCAGTGGTTGACACCCACTTTAGAGCTCTGAAGCACTGTGTACACATGACTACAAGTGGTGTTACTCTTACCAGGGATCACCTTACCCACTTCCATCAGTTATGAATCTGACAGGGACTCAGTGTGGGTTAATGAGGGGGAGGGGGGGCGAGGTAAACACAGTACATCGCTCTTACAAGTATTTTATGTGTCTTGATTTAGGATTTCTGTTGCAAGAGACAGAAAAGTTTCCTAGAAAGCAAAGAAGCTTTTATTTTTGGAGATGAAAAAGATATCTGCATTTGCATTGTTCTCAGCAATGTTTTAAATGTTTTCAAACCCTCATTGACTTGCACATCCTATAAGTCACCATGCTTGGGTCTCATGGTGTTTGCTGGATCTTTGTATTTGTGCAACATAAGAAAGTCCTTCCATCTGCTGTTTGTACTTCCTGGTTGCACCATTTTTTTGTAGATGGGGGACAAGAATTATTTTTCTTGCATTTAAATGTGTTTTCTTGAACTGGCGGTTACATGGCTCATTAGTTCTGTATTTGCACAGTCATTTGTGATGGAAATAGTACTGCCTGTCTGTTTAAATATCTACCTTATACAAGATCACATGTATGTATTTAGTGAGCTCCCCCTCTAGTGGTTTAGTCCACCTAGGTAATTTCCTAGGAAGGTATATAAGGTGTGGTTGCAAAAGGGGTTGGCTGTTTTGCTGTTGTGCATTTCTAATGCGGTCCACAATCATACGAGAAAAGGCCCAGAGAAGGCCGGCCATTTCCAGTTTACACATCAAGCAACATGGAGCAACATTATCACTCATTTGGAGTTGTGTTTCTGCCCACCTGAAAAAATGTAAGTCCAATGTCTGTGCACCTTTCAGCCCTGCACAAAATCCTGAGAAAATATATGTTTCTTCAGTAAAAATGCTCTAAATGCTTGACTGTGTTCAGCAGCTAGCCACAAACCTTTAGTGAGTCTGCTTTTAATGCTGAGTAGGGAGTCTACACAGTGTGTTTACCTGAATATTTTTAACATAACCTGCCTGCTATGATGAGACTCCACTGCACAGTGTTTCTGCAGGCTGTAAAACTACAACAATATGCCAAAAAGAAAAGGATAAAACTGTGTGATGATCCAGCACTAATGTATGAGCAAACCTTTCACATTAAAAATATCAATTCACGCAGGTTTAAGTCTTTTTCCAACTTTCTGCTTTACCCTTTAAACAACAATGTGTAGCATCCCCTGAGCTCCCCCATCTGTAATGATGACAAATGAACAACAGGTAAAGGTCAACACATAATAAACTGTACTGTCTTTACATTTGGTTCGCCTGACATTATCAAGATGAGGTAGATTTATTTTTCATTGATCTCAGACGATAGGTCACAGACTGATCAACAGGCTGATTTCTGTCTGAGCTGCCGTTTAGTCGTTCACGTCAGCCGCCGCTCTGAGACTGAGACTTGATATTGCCAATGCTTGCTTCTTGGAAACCTCATTTGGATGGAAACCTACCACTCTCACTCGCTGCACACTGGAGAGAGACGTGTATCCTCAGTACTTTAGTGGGTCATCACGAGAGAGAGAGAGAGAGAGAGAGAGAGAGAGAGAGAGAGAAAAGCTCGTTGATGCCGGTGTCCTTTCAGCACGCCCTTGCCCCTTCACACTGCACGGCTCCTTCTTTCACCCCTCTAGTGCCTACCCAACCCGCGATAATAATGACGAACATCATTTATGCAAATGTAATTAGGCCGAGAAACATGATAGCGGAGCGCAGGGCGCCAATGGAAATTTATCACTGAACACTCAGGCTCTAAACATTCAATTAAAATATTGAATTTCACCGGATTTAATCTAAACGTAATAAATTAAGCAGTGGAAGACGGCTTTGCAGTAGAGCGGGCTGACATTTGGCTGTCAGTATCACACACTTTGGAGATAGTCACTGATTCCACAACAAGCCACCAAGATGCAGACAGAGTACGAGGAGTGAAGGTACCGTCTGGTGCTTAAATCTGGATCTGGGTCAGTGTTTCATCCACAGCACGCTCAGAGAGGTGAGCTTGGGCTACCCTGCTGAGATAAACTAGTGCACCACCAAAAAGAGTTCATTAAATGTTGATACATAGTTTGTCTTTCATGTGGGCAAAGTGTTTTTTAACAAAGGTGCATCATGACAGAGAGCAGAGGTGTCAGGGCACCTGGCAAAAAAGGAAAAACTCTGATAAGATCAAATCAAGCTTTTATTTGTGCAAATCTTTTCATTAATTGTTTAATCTAAACGGGGAGCTCAAACCACAAGTTTGTTTTCATGATCAAGTAACTGCAAATTGAGGCTGAAACCACTGAAAGACTTCCATTTTCAAACACACATAAACTGACCTGATAGTGTGATAGTGATTCAGACAGCAAGTCTAAAAAATAAACAATATTTGAGTGATCATATTTTTAATGTGAAAATCAGACAAATCTGCAGGTAAAAGTGAATATTTACTTTTATTTTATGTTTTTCTTTTGGTCTCTTTCAACTCTTGAGAGACATATTTGTCTCTGTAAATGCTAAATGCTCCTCTAAGTTCACCAGTCAGTTGCTAGATGTCTTCATTCAGTGCTGGGAAGGTAACGTTCAGATAATTTCTTGTGGGTTGCTCACCGCTGATATTAAACATAATCATTTGATCCATTGCTGATATAGAAATATTGATCAGTACAGCTTCAAGTTTTATATTCACCAGTATTAAAAAAATACTTACTTTGGCTGAAGTCTCCTTGAGCTGTTTTGCTCATGAACCACCGCGACAACAACAGATGTTTGGTGGATTAAGTGAAACCCGCGCTGAAAGGTCTCGACACCGGTGATGCTGTGTGAGATTTGTAGGCTGTTTCGAATTCACAAACAGCATGTGTTTGTTTTCATCTAATTGGCTTTTTTTTTCAGCGAGGTTGAGAGACAGCGAGATGGTGAGAAGACGTGTTGCTTATGGATGTGTTTCCAAGGTGATAAACATGAAGTGCATGTCCACATTTAGACACAGTCATTTGTACTGTGGCCTAAACTGGAAATATTTGAAGAACACAACTGAACAGTATACCTGTTTTAAAAAGAAAAAATGTTGTATATAATTTACATTTTGAGACACACAGAGTGACGTGAGGTGAACAGTGCAACCAGCTGGATGTCCTCACCTCTCTGTCTCTGCTTAATGTAGCGTGAGTGCTTCTTGAGAGCCGATCCTCACTCAAGACCGAAGCTGCAATTTCAGCCTCGGCTCGTACAAACAAACTTACAAGCTGTGCGAACGCGGATCCGAGAAATTGCTGCACTCTCGAGAGCTGTTCCCTGCCGCTGTGAGACAACGTCGAGGCTTTGCATCGTGTAATGTGCTCCGCTTCGTTCGTGTTTACATATGGAGGACATGGCCGCCTGCCTGCCTTGGCGTCATGGTAATAGGCTTCCATTGTCCCAGTTCTCTTAATATCGCATTAGAATTTCATCTCAAGGGGGGGATCCGCTTGCGAGTGTGGGAACTTTATATGTTTAATGAATAAGTCTGGGGGAAGAGTCTCTTAATAGTTGCATTAATGCTCCTTTTTTGTCCCCCGTCTCTCTGTACATATTGTGCATAATATCAAACATGACCTGATTCTGCCTCCATTTCCATAACGCCCCTGTGGATCTTGGTGGTATTTTGTCTCGTTTTGTGCTGAATTTGAAAGTCGAGGGCATTTTTAAATGAGGTCTGTCTATGAATCATTGCTACAGAACGCCGGGGATTGAGATGTCTTTGAAAGATGCTTTTAACGCAGACTTCACAGGAAAGGCATGTAAAAAAAAAAGTGATGAAATGTGAAATACATTTCAGATCTTGTCTGCAGATAAAACTTGTTTTCCATCCAAAGAACATTGTTTGAACTTTTTGGCAAATCCATTCTCAAATATTGTTTTTTTGATAATAACATGATGCAAATGATGAATATAACATTACGTTTACCCATGCCAGTTTTTCTAACATATGTCTGAATACTCTGCACAGCCAAATGTATATGGACGCATGATTTTTGAACCTGGCTACAGAGATTTGCTCCTATTTAGCCAGCAGAGCGTTGGTAAGGTCAGCCACTGATGCTGCGATGGTGATAAGGGCCTGGCTCAAAGTCTGCGTTCCAGTTCATCCCAAAGGTGTTGTATGCCGGCGAGGTCGGGACTCAGTCAAGTTCTTCCTCACCAGAATAGGAGAACTTTTTCTTGTGTACAGTCGTGTAAACATGAAACCGGAAAGGGCCTTCCCCAATCTGTTGTCACAGC
>JBAJHX010000033.1:19270436-19280641 GCA_037176925.1 Amniataba percoides
GTGTGTGTGTGTGCAGAGGAAGGGAGGTCAGATCAGATATGTGATGTGAGAGAGTTTGGAAGTTGTGTGTATATATGTGTCATACACACATGTGTGTTTATTTGCATGAATCTCATGTGTGTACATGTGCAGGAAGTGTATATTTTCTGTGTGTGCATGTGCGTGGAAATCTTTTTTAATCGCAACTGTCATGTTGAAGCCAGTTGGCACCCTGAAGCGATTACCTCATGTGTCCTTGAGTATTTTCTAAATTGCTCAGAGATGTTTAGAGCCTCTCCTAATGACTTTCATAATCGTGCGGTAACACGGCCGTTTACACCACGTGAGAAAATGCCCGTTCACTTAAACGTGCCTTTACATCGATTGAATCGGACAGAAAAGCCATTGTACATGGCATTTAGTTTCAAATCCGTAATCTTTTCTCAGTTTCTCCCCTCAGATTTTCCTGAGTGCATAATTCCCTCAGCATACAAATTTAAAAATTAAGTTTGAGCATAACTATTTAATTTAGCTTTCATTGTTGGTAATTTTATTGGCATTCTGGTTAATGGAGCACTAATGGGATCTCTTACTGAGTGAAGTAAGCACTGGGAAATAAGACGTGCACACACCCACACACATACTGGTGGGAGACAATAGTCAGAACCACACACACATAAACACGCTCTTGAGCTGCTGACCTTTCACCCTCTTCACTGTCTTCTGACCCTCCCGGTGTGACTCCCCCACACACAAACCCCCTCATCCATTGGCAGGAGGGTGGGTTGGCATTGGTCACATACCCCTGACCCCCTCTCCCCCTTCCCTCCCCCCTCTCCCCCTCATTGTTTCTGGGTGAGTGTGTCTGACTGGAGACGAACAAAGGAGTGTGTTGGCGCCTGCGGACGCCGGCTCGCCCCGGTGCGTATTTACATATGAATGTCAACACCTATTTTGTAACTTGTCTCCTCTATACAGCTTTCAGCAGTGATATGATGAGTGTGTGGATTTATAAATGTGTGTGTGTGTGTGTGTGTGTGTCAGCAGGCAGCTTGATTCGATGAGTGAACATTTTGGCTTCAATCATTCGCAGGGAAGTGGGTCTAATGTATTCTTTGAGCCAGAACTTCCTCTGTTGACAAATATGGTTTTGTGAAGCCTCGCAATCAGTAAATACAAATTATTGGCCATTAAGAGGCATATTTTTCCTCAATAAATGTTTTTTTTTTCTGTATTGTGAACTCTGATGCTTTTTGAAGGAGAAAAGATGTGGCCTTTCTGAGGTAAACAAGGTGATAAGTTTATGAGCACATTGCAGCACAAATTACTCCAAAACCTGCCAGATTTCTGCTTTATTTTGTTGATGATCGCAGTAATCAGTGTTGTTTATGAACTGATTAAGAACTGTTTTAAATGTGAGGAAATTTTGAGGTTTTGAGCTAAAGCTCAGATCCAAGAAATTCCCATGTTTTAAATATATAATTTATATAAAAGGCGTTAAAAGTTTAATTCAAAATGTCAGATGATGTTAAGACTAACAGACTTTGCTTTGCTCGATAACTCTGGCAATTAGCCAGACAAGAGTTAATGAGTTTATTAAGTTAACTACAATACCAACGTATAGTAAAACATAAAATAACTTATCATAATCAAATAAAAACATTCAGCCCAAACAATATCTCCTATCACACTGTTATGTCAGACACAGTGAATGATTAAGTTGTTAAAGCACTGACAAATTCACTCCAAATTTCCCTAAACAAAGCACATTAATGTCACATTTTTTTATTTATTTTTTTTACTTTATCTATTCATAAATAATGATAAATCAATAAAAGATAAATAGACAGCACAGCCATTACTTTATAATCCTTTGTTTTTAATTGCTGCCAAGAACACAGCAAGAAATGGTAATTGAGAAAATTTGCACATGGTAGGTTTTTTTTCCTCCTTTCTTAGCAGGCTGTTAGTGTCAACCATCAAGTCATGTACCTTTGATTGGTGTGCACGTACGCATGCACACACACACATACACACACACACACACACTAAGCCATAATTAGCAGGGTGTCCATGCTTGAGTGGTCGTGTGTTGAGCAGCCGAGTGGACAGCGAGGAGGAGGGTCGTCGTGCTGATGCAGACGGACTCGTCACAACCCTGGATGAGTGGCATGTGGACCCAGAGGATGGAGACACTGCTCGCTAATTAAGAATCCCTAACATTAAGTGTTGTGTGTGTGTGTGTGTGTGTGTGTGTGTGTGTGTGTGTGTGTGTGTGTGTGTTTATGTTAATTTAACTGTCTATCCACTGTGTGTGCAACTGCAGAGGGGTAGCGAGGAGCTGACAGTTTGTTGGTGGGGCTGCGTGCAGTGAGAGTTCATCCTCACATCTTAATCTTAAGAAATATTATCAGTCTGTGGTGTCCAATGCACTCCAGACGTGGTGTTTTTTTGTCATTGTTCGTAGCTCTTAACTGCATTCGATCTTTTATCTTACGTTATCTTACGTATGAATCCCATATCCTTTTGCCACACCCTGCACTGGGTTCATCAGACGACATGTCATGTTACCCAATCGTCATTTTTGTCTGTTCTTACAAAAACAACAGAAATACAAAGTGTGTCTGACAACAAACAGGACATCCGAAACATGGTGGGGCCCTCACGTGCAGACTGTGTGAAACTCTCTGGTGCAGCATGTTGTTTGGTGAGCGCTCATACCATCCATAAACCAAAACCAGCTCTCTTCTAACCTAACTATCATTTATAACTCAAAGCATGTGGCTGGTAAAACTTGTTGTTGTGACATAATCTGGGGGGAGGGTACTATCTTGGAGGCCCAATTCAGGGCTAACAAACATCATTATCATCCTCCAGAGGATGGGTGTTTTTTTCATTCAGATTTTATGTCTGCAGAAAAATAGTTTTATTTAGTGAAGAAACGCGTTAGCGTTCATCTGTGAAAAACAACGTTTGTGCTGTGTCAGCAATGTTTTTTTGTAACGCTTTGAGTTTATACATAGAGTATTCCTCATCTTTTGTAATTGAACTTCAGTGTAGATGGATTTGAGAAGCCTCTTTCAGACTGACAGCAAAAGCTGGTGCTCACTGTTGGTGTTTTACAGAGCTGCAATCAAACTCCACTGTGCTGTAGCTGCTTCACATATTTCACTGTGACATTAAATGTGCAAGTTATTCATGAGAACATAGGAAACTCCTCCAATGAAACATGAAAATGGATAGATACTTGCCAGTAAAAATTTAGAGGAGGTTTTTACACTAAAATGTATACAGCACTCACAGTGTTGGGCACAAAAAATTCAGCAAACCTAAATGGATTTTTGTATTAAACGCATGCATAAAAGAAAGCCCGTTGTCATTCCTCCATCTCAGCTGCAGACGGATCCTCGTCAGGGTCACTGGCTGGTAATTGGAGGGAGGTGGCTGTGATTAAAATTCATATTTTACACCCTCCGTCACATTTGCATAGCCACAGGACAGGCCTGCAGCTCTCAGTGTGCCTGGGACGGGGCCGGTGTCTGTTTTATGAAGAGTGGGCTGCATGAGCAGCACTCACACATCAGCACGTGTACGTAAACACATATGCATATGCACAACTATACACCACACACACACAGTCACCCTGTGCCTCCCTCCTCTCCCTTGTTCCAGCTGAGTAAAACCAGGCCCGCGTCATTTCACCTCTGGGTGCCTGCCGGGGTCAGAGGTCATGTGTAATGGCCCAGTGCATCTCCAAGCACAGTAAGCCTACTCCAGGAGCCGCCACACTCCGCTACTCCCTTCCCCACCTCCCAGCCCTTTTATCAAAGGCAATACAAAGACGAGGAGCGTGTGTGTGTGTGTGTGTGTAAACCAGTCAAAGATCACATTCAGAGCCTCAAGTTGCTGAACCAGCGCCGAATCCTCCACTGTGATCAAAGATCACCACAAACACTGAGTTGGTCTGTTTAACTTATTCAGAGTTCCTCTCAACTCAACCTGGAGTTCTTAATTAAAGTATTTGACATCCTAAAATTACATTATTAAGGGCATTAATAGAATTATACTTTCAAATAAAAACCAAATTTTTCATTACAATCTAATCACAGCTCTTATATCTTAACATTTATGTAGATAGATATTTATAACGAGCCATAATTATGTTAAAAACAGGAGCATTGCTATCACAGTGGGGGGGAAACAACAGTGCTGAGTGTTTTTCCTTTAAAAAAGTGATGTGATGTGATGTGATGTGATGTGATGTGATGTGATGTGATGTGATGTGATGTGAATATAGTAAAAGAAGCCACAAATGGACCACATTTCTGGTCCAATTCTGCCAAACAAATAAATTTTAGAAAAAATGACTCGCCAGCTTCGAGACCCATTCTTTTATACACACACTTTCTAATAATGTGATTATAATTAGGGTGATGTAAACACCATAAAGTGAGTTATTGTCTCGCTTTAAGTCATGCTTGGAATAAACATAAAATTCAGGGCTGAATTACTTGTCTGTCTTGAAAGCTGAATCATAAAACAACGAATAAAAAGTTAAGCTGACAGATCTCAGTCAAGTCAATTTTATTTATATTGCTCAATATCTCAAATCACAAGTGAGTCTGTGGCGTCTTCTCGAGCTGATCATGAAATCAGACGTGGGAAAGTCTCATCCAGCAGGACACTCATGCTGGTAAACGTGACCGAGCCTGACACTCATCTGGGTTGAGTCCCATCATCACATTTGCACGTTACATTTTTTGAGGCATTTCGCATTCATTTATCTCTCCATGAGACTGATGAAGCGAGATGCAAACGCTGACTTGTCTGTGTGTCCACAGCAGTGACAGAACACACCTCCAGTGATAGTGGGAAAAGTTCACGCAGCAGAGTTTGATGGGATATTTGCATTTGCTGAGTAATTTATTACTCTGTGCGTTCACTTTTTATGAAAGTGTGTGTTATTACACTGCGGTTGATGGTGGCAGTTAAAGAGTAGGGAAACTGTCAGTGTTAAGATGGAGAGAGGATGAATAATAGCCTCTGTAAGATTGTGAATTATGGTTTGATACAACATTGGTTTAGCTTCCTCTTTAGTTTTACACAAGGTCATGTCAGTATTATTTTGAATATATGACACTCCCAGAAAAGGGCCACTGTGGTGTATGTGGGAAAAATTAGAGGCTAAATTTCAGGGGCAGAACACGTCATTTTGGGTCCTGTATATATGCAGTCTCTGAGGCCCCCCATGATTTTAAAATTATTATTTTATTAGTAATTTTCATGCTTTGGACCCTGTAAATGATTACCTTTTGTACCCCCCATGTTACGCTCCTGCTAAATTATCTTTTACTGCCTTTGATGATTGTAAGCTGTAAAACTTAAACTGCGACAGTATTTTTATTTCACTTTGAGTTCTTCTGTGTATAAAGCAGTGCATGAGATAAATGATATTTAACTGTTTACATAAATGAAAGGATTAATTATGAATTTAATGAAGACGTGTCATTTGATTCCAGATAATGCAGCAAAAACAACCTCGTCCACCACCTTCTCTTTAATTTTGTTAACGCTCTCCGTGCCTCATTCGCACCTTTCCTAACTCTTTCCTGTTTTCACCTGTGCTCACTTCATAAGTGGCAGCCTTGCTAATTGCATCAGTGCGGTGGAAACTCATGAATGTAGCTGACATTTGTAACAGCAGACTGATAGGTGAAACCTCCACTGACGCAGGGGAGCTGTTTTGTGATAAAAACACCCCAATTATAATTTAGTGAATGATGTTTTTCTTTCCCTTTTTTTAAAGCAATTGTCTCTCTTTCAAGATGCCAAAAAAGTTACCTTATTTTTGATGATATTTAATACATACACGGTAATTATGACATGACAGAGGAAATGCATCCCTCTATTTTAAAGTGTTTATTAATATAACAGGCTTTTTTTGTTTTGTATTACGAAAATGAAAGTACATAATAAAAAGTGTTAAAAAAAACAAAAAATGAGGATTTAAAATTTCCGTTGAAAAATAATAATAGTAGCTGAAATGACTGTGAACACTTTTTCTATCAATAAAAGTTATGAACTTTGATTTTTATTATTTTACATGCCACTTAAATTTAATGTCACATTTTAATCCAAACACATGCATTTTGCAAAGGTTAGCTCAGGTACACTCAAACTCAAACAGAATTTTTTGTTACACCTGACAGCAATTCATTCAGACATTTTTTAACGGTGACAAAGCAGATCTTGTATGAAGTATCTTCTCCTTGTAGTGTGTTTGGTATTTTTTGGACTGTACTGTAGCACAGAGGAGACCAGACTTGTACGGAGGTCGCTTAACTTTTACGAAACTCGCTCTCGATATTGATCAGTCTCTGGTTTCATTAAATAGCATCAACAACTTTTTCTCAAAACTGAAGTATTTTCTCATGACGTTCTGATTGTTGTGGCGCCATTTCAAGGGCACTGCATTTCCCAGAACTCCCCCTCTTAGTTTGTTCTATAATGGAGATCAGCGGAGACGCAGGCAGACAAACGGTCTGTGTAGGCCTCACACACTTAAGACCAGGGATTAGTTTGTGTGTGTGTGTGTGTTGGTGTGTGTGAGGTAGCTAGCTAGCTAAGTGACGCAGTGATGTCATAGTCCTTGTGTTTTCACATGGGAACCCGATAGCTCTGAACAATTCAAGGCGAGCAATTTTTGGCTCAAGCGCACTTGACATAACAGAGAGATAATTGTAGACTGTGTGTGCGCGGACTCTCCGGAGATCTGGAGGATCAAACCTTCTAGGATTTCGGACACTTTGATGACGCGTTAATGCCTGCAAAAACATTTACCGCCTCAGAGATCACAGATGGAATGATGTAAAAGTAATGCAGTTCAAGTTAACCGCCCCCCTCCTTGATATCAGGAGATGATGTAAAGTGTAGATTTACTTTTGGAGATATTTTTGCTTTAACTGTTGCCAGAGGAGGAAGGGGGGCGTTGAAAAATAAAACACAAGTTGTATTCCACTTTCACACCTTTGATCCGGCGAGTCGCCATTATAAATGACATAATGAATAATATTATTTTGTGTAATTTAGTAATGGGAACTCCAGTGTGTAGTGACTAACTCTGGTGAGGTCAAGTACCATTCGATCATTATCATTAAAGGCCGGATGAATGGAGTCTTTAGCTGATTTTCTGGACAGGAGTTGACATTAATGTAACAGCAACGGCAGATTGTACTGGCCATGCTTTAGCCACGGAGATTTATTTAACTTTTATTTTATTAGTGAAGCACACATGCTGTTTTTCAGCCACCGCATAAGTTCACACCAGAAAACTGGCCGGCGTGGTGTTGCGTTTCTCAGAAAGTTCTGCACTCTTGAAACCACAAAAAGCTTCATTTGAGACCATATGTAGCTTCCCAGACTCTAAACTGTGGGGGGAAATCTAATTTGCAGGTGTAAAGAAACTTGAAAATTTTGAAGAGTAATAATGATTTTAGATTCTCAGTGCACTGGTTGATCTTTTCAGTTCTCTGCCATAGCTGCATGCACGAATCTGTTCACTCTGGATGTGCAGTTGCAAAGAAATATGATAAATTTTTTTTTAAATGCTTATCTGCCAAAAAGAATTACAAGCATGACGTACTATTACCTTTCAAAGTTCCTGTCTCAACATAACATACATCAATTTCTAACCTAAGTTTAATTTTGAAATCTCTTGGCAATAAGATAAAGAGTCCCAAGTAGAAGTATAAATAGAAAATCTTAATATTTTAAAACCACAATCAGACCATCAAGAACTCTGTGACACTATTTCTTTCCAACATTTCCTTGTAGGCGAACAGTGCAGCATGTTTTTTTTTCCTATTTTGTGTGGAAAGGACTCAACAAAGAAACAACAGGTGTGCACAAGGTATGTGACTTGCCCTTGATCATTTTAAAAAGTCTATTCAATTAGCTTTGTTTTGTTGTTGATAATAATTATGATAAAGCTTAATTCTTTATGGCTCTACATTTCGCCCTCGAGAGGCAAGCGTGAGGATAAAGACGACCTCGTCTTTTACAAGAAGGATAAAAAAAGGTACTTTTAAACGGCAGGTTGCCTCGAAGCAAAGCAGGAATACCTTCTGGATCGTAAAAACATCTTTAAAAAGTGTGAGAGTGAGAGATGTGTGATTTTAAAGCTGTGTTTACAGCTTAACGGTTATCTTTATATTGCTTGACACCTGGCATTAATGACAAGCTTTGGCAGGCGACTTTCCATAAACAAGATCATCAATATTCAGCCACTGTGATCATCAATATTTAGTCGACTGGTATATTTACTGTCTTTTGTGGAAATGTGCTGTCAGTTTATTTAAACTATGTTTTCAATCACACTCTCTCAGAATAAATAAATATAAGGCCCGAGGTTAGACAGGAAACATTCAGAGAGTTGATGTATTGGAAATTATATTTATATTATATTGACTTTAAAGTATTGATACTACAAAGATAACAAGAGGTATTGTCTTTGAGCTTTGGGACTATTAAAACTTCTGTTTTGGAGCTTGGGATCGCATTTATGGCAAAATAATCTCAACTCAAGGTCCTCTCACTAGATCATTTTGCCTTTTTAACTGCACATCATCATCATCACAGCCTTAATCAGTCCATTTGCTAATGAAGACGCAGTTAAATGTGCTTTTTCTGTCCTTATTCTGGCATAAGTGACCCCTAAAAATGTAGGTTACAGCAGTAGTAACTCTTTACATGCTATCATTGTGCATCACAATAGTTGTAGTTTTAGTTGTGATTTTTATTGCTGTCTCACTGCAAGCTGTGAATATGTGCAATTATTATTTATTCCAGCAGGCGTATCGTGTCTGTCTCATGTTATCTGTCCTTGGAGGAGTTCAGGCTGTTCACTCTGATTTATGGCTCCGGGGTCTAACTGTGTATATTTACAGTCTCATGACCTGAGAATGACACCCACTGGGCTGAACGAGGAGGGGAGAGAGGGCCAGGGAGGGTCACGCACCGTAACACACACACACAGACACACACATTAAATGTTTCGTATACATCTACTTTGACAATAAAGAGGTTGACACTCACATGTTGTGCCCTTCTGCATTTTTGGCATCAGTTATCTGCTTTTGGATGTGTGTGAATAGTTTGACTTTTCCTCTCATTTCCCATAAATGGACATCAGGAAATAAACACTTGCACAAAGAACATGTGCACGTCTTTCCAAGTCACTCGGAAAAAAAGGCTTGAGGCCGTAATCTGTCACACTTTGCATCTTCAAACTAGAGGAAATGATGACGCAGCTAGCACTGTTGTAATATGCACATAAAGTGTTCATTTGCTGTGATTAAGTTTGACCTTTTTTTCGCGATTTGGCACCGAGTATTCTGGGAAGTGTAGGCTTTCGCTAACCGAAGTCAGGTTGGATCGCACAATCCCGGAAAAAAGCGGCCACTCAAGATGCAAATTACAACACTTCAACACATCATCATAAAGACTTCGCCCGAACATCGCAGATTGAGTGAAGTGGAGGGTAAGAAGATGGCTGAGCGTTAAACAAGGTGACAGCTGCTTGTTTACAGATCCCAGCACCCCGGGGTGACGGCGGCTTGGATTGACACCCCGGCTTCAGATTGTCACAGGCGCGTTTCCAGAGAGGCAAATGGTGCTTGGCAAAAAGTACAGTTCACATGGGTTTGATTAAACCGCCGCTGATAGTTTGTACCTTTGCAGTGTTGTGCTAAAAGGGGTTGAGCGGCGGTGTGTGATTTACATGTGTGTGTGAAACTCCACCGGGATAAATAGCTCATCTGTGGTCTCTCTCTCTCTCTCCCTTTTGCTCTCTGTTTCCCCGCCTCCACTGCCACAACTTAAATCCTCCTCTTTTATCAAACACCCCATTTTCACCCCCTTTTTTTTTTTCCTCTCTTGCTCCTTTTAAAATAAATAAGTTGTTCTTTCACCATTAAATGTGCTTTTTAGCTTTCTTACCGAGCCTTGATATGTGACGATTGCTATCAGTCTCATTACCTTGATGGAGTCAGGATGGGCTTAGCCTAGCTTAGCATAAAGACTGGAAGTAAAGGGAAACAGCTAGCCTGGCTCTGCCCAAGAGTCGATGTATTGTATTTGTTTATCACAACACAAAATGCAGAACTGTTGGTTTTGGTGGGAGTTGGACGTTTTCCCCAAACTCTGTGTGTGTGTGTGTGTGTGTGTGT
>JBAJHX010000033.1:19282539-19301128 GCA_037176925.1 Amniataba percoides
CCCCCCCCCCCCCCCCCCCCCCCCCCCCCCCCCCCCCCCCCCCCCCCCCCCCCCCCCCCCCCCCCCCCCCACAAAACTCCCTCACATGTTGTGTTACTGCTAACCCCGTCCTCAACTTTGACCCCTGACCCCACGGGAGATCTGTCATGAGAGGGAGCTGCTTAACACAAAATGGAGCCTGGTTCAAGAGTCAGAAAGAGAGAGAGAGACGCTCACGGAGTGAGGCAGAGCGGGAGAGAGAGCTCCGCCGCACACAGAGGACTCATTTATCCTCTCCCTCTCTTTGACTGCAGTTTTTTTTCTTGTTCTTCTCCTTTGCTTTCTCTTTTGTTTTCACTGCACAGAAACTGTTGCCCTTTCTTCCTATACATCTCCTGTCTTTTCTCCCTGCCCCCCCCCTCCCCGGACCCCCACCCCCTTCCTCCCCCTCATCTTCTCACCCTTCGTCTGGTCGCTTTTGGACAACAGCATGCCATCATCAGCGGCCACCATCGCCACCGCCACAGGTACGGATTCATGGCGGCGAAGGACCAGCAGGACTCTGGGAGGGAAATCTGCGAGACGAGGCTTTAATGAGAGCGAGGCCTCATCAGCCGGCGGGAAATGTATGCAAATGATATGCACACACCAAAAGGGACCCTGGGTAGGCGAGGCGAGCGCCAGCCGAGCTCCCGCTGAGCTCTGAGGAAGATGAGCGGCTCAGGTCAGAAGAATGACAACAAAAACACCTCCTCCTCCTCCTCCTTTTTTCTTTCTTTTCCTTTATCCAACATCGGGGAGAGCAGAGACAGATGAAAAACACACAAGCCGAGAGCTGAGTTTGTGGCGTCGCTGCATTATGTTGTTGGTGTGGTTTAATATCTGGACTGCTGTTGCTAGGTAGATTTAGCTCTTTTTTTCCTCCTGTTATTCATCTTTGTAAGCACACTGACATTTGTGGGGTAAATTATCTGGAGATTAAACACATCTGTGTTTTGCATTTAGACTTTCCAGACGTTTAATTGTCATAAATTATTACTGCGAGAATAAAACACAGAAATTGAGGCCAGCAGAGAACTCGCATCGTGCCCTCTAATTGTGCTTATAGAAGTCACTTTTGTTAATCCAGTAATTTGACAGTAACTTCTTTTGACACTTCATTTGGAAATTTAAACTCACAACACAGCCATTTAATCATCAGAGTGCAGAGGATGTAATAGGCCAAGATGTAAGTGAAACGACCTGTTTTAATTCTGCAATAAAATGCATTTGTTTAAAAAATCCTGAAAGACATTTGTGATTGAAAGTTATTTACACATTTAACACTACATGCAGCCTCTTTTTTAATTTTGCATTTTGAAGTGTGCTTGTGACATTGTTTTTTTAGCATATTTAAAATCCTCATTTTATGCATCCATTTGTTATTTCTTAATTTAATAAAATGATCATAATAATTTATTTTACAGCAAAAACAAAAAAAAACTGCTTTTAAGTCATCCAACCACAAATAATTGTTATTGCTTTAAAATAGCCTCTAATTATTTTCCAGTTTATTTATTTTTACTTTATAATTGTAACATTTTTATTTATTTTCTTTTAGTTGACATAATTTCAGGTTCTGTGTGATCTTAAACAGGATGCAATAAAAACAAAATGTTACCAATCCTGCACACGTTTTCAAACATTTTATAAAACATGCATTTTTATGTTCACTTTTCTGCAGATATTTATTGAACTTTTCTGAAATAATAACTGAATCTTTTGCGGTGTTTTTAATCCAGCGTGCAGATTGTCTCTCTCCTCCTCTGCTGTGTCTGCTCGGTGCGTCGCTCCTGCTCCGTTAACTGGCCTGTCTGATCTGACTGCGGCTGCAGGAGGAAGGAAAAAAACGGGGAAAGAAAGAAAACGAATAAAGGCGAAACGTCTGCGCGGCAGTTTCGACGGCGTTAATCTCTAAACGCGCCTCCATCCATTTTTCTTTTTTTTTTTTTTTTAAATCCACCGTCGCCTTCGGGGGGGATAAACAAGAGGAAACGGGAGGAGATGGGGGGCAAAAGAAAGGAGAGAGAGAGGGAAAAAAAAGCAAAACAACATCCATTGAGTTGGGAGGAAAATGAGAGTGGCACCTGATGATGTCGACTCTGACACGTGTTAATTGCTGCTCAGCTCTGCTCATTAGGAGGCTCACATGATTTCTGCGCTGCAGGCCACACAGCCTTGTTTGCTTTTTGCAGAGGAGAGGAAGCAATCTGGCCCAAACTTCAAATGGTAAGGCACAACGTTAGGGCACGATTATGTGGCTAAATCCATCCAATCTGTGGGATTATTAATAAAGAAAGCACTGAATTAATAACAAAATGTTAGAAATGAGAAATGCATTTATTAGTAATATTAGTTAGAGGTGTGTGTGTGTGATGCAGTGAAATGATGTCGCTTCATTTCACATAATTTCTGCTTTTAAATCATATTTTTTTTATTAATCATAAATTATAATCCCTCTGTTTCTTTAATTTTTTTCTGCTCTGTCAGTATTCAAGAGGGGAAGGTTTTTATTCGCTGCCTTTTAGTGCCATCTCTTTTCTCTCTGATAATCAAAGATTTACACTGAAGCATCGCCTCCATTGCTAAATCAATAACCTGCTCAGAATCAATAACACCCGGATAAAATGGGCCTCATCAATAGCCTGACAGCGCCGCTTCGCCGCTGCATTTAAACGTCAAGCAAAAGTGACTTGTGTCAAATATATTCATGTACTAAAAAAAAAAAAATCCCTCTCCTTATGGGATTGTATTCAGATGTGCAGCCTCGACTTCAATCTGCTCCTCCTGCACCCTCAACCCTTTGCCCACGCAGCAAACACACACACACACACACACTCCACTGTCTGGGAGCAGCGGCCCTCTTCCTCCCTGCTAGATTACTTGTTACCTGTTGGCATGTATTTATATGGCCTTGCATGGTGAATTATAAAGCCTTTGTTATTGCCCTGGCTTGGGGTCGGCCACTTGTTTATGACACCAGTAATGGCGGTAATTGTTACTGCTGAGATTACCTGTCAAGGGGACCCGGGCGGCGAGCTCGGAGAAGGCGTCCCTCTCTTGACAAGGGGTGACAGGGGGACGGGGGAGAGGACAGAGGGGGTGGCAGAGAGATTGGGGATTGGAGGGTTGGGTGGTGTCGAGTAAAGGGGGGGGTGGACGAGGCTTGGACGCCCTGATGACTTTTCCCCGTTGATAATCAGCCGCCGCGGCCTGTGGGATAATTCAGCTGTCAATGCCACCTAGCAGGGCCCAGCATCAGGCGGCCGACCCCAGCTGGCGTCATTCATTTGGGCCGAAGATGGGGATGGCGGCGCGAGAGGAGGGAAGGGGGGAGCAGGAGGAGACAGTGGTGGGGGGGAGTAGAGACAGTGTCTCTATTTCATGTCTGACTTGGCCTTCAGATGCAGTAAATTAAAGCCATCATGAAACATTTTGCAGTTTCAGAAGAGAAATATCTCGGCTTTCAAAACGTCTGTCCAGACCGAGTAGCTTCACAAATCACCGCTGTTGGATTTTCAATATTACACATCAGCATTTGCTCCCATAAAGGTTCCCGTTCATGAGCCTGAAATGCACCGACTTTTCCTGCTTTAATTCAGCTTTTCACTGTTTTGCATTTTAAACCTTCCTGCAGTAAATATCTAAACATGCCGGTCTCTAGTGGGCATTTCATCAGAGAAGTGTGTTTATCTGCATCCTCAGTCTCCACTTAAATTCTGTGTAAACTGTGATATCGCTTCATTACATGTCGTGCGTTAACAATTCAAGAATTCAAGATCAATGAAAGTGTATTTATTGAATGGATGTGCAGAGTCCTCTTGATATATTCTGGGTCCTGATTGGCTAACGGGACGCAGCGGCTCCTCTGTGCTAAATGATCTAAAGGTTCAGGATTGCAGTAATCGCTCACTCGCATCTAGACACCACATGGCGCTGCAGAAGAGTTTTTTTTTTTCTTCAAAAATGCAATTGCTTTAAATCCCTCCCTCCCCATTTCAAAGTTTAATAATGTAAAGATTGATCACATTTAATAGTTCAGGTACGTAAACTGGAGAAAGGTCCCTCCTAATTCTCTCCATATAAGCAGTCTCGTTGTCTTCCCGGACACGTGTGCATCATAAAGAGGGCAGCAGCGTCTAAAATGGCAGGCAAATCACTTTTCGAATGGTTTTGGAGCAGCTATCAGTGTCATCCCTGAATGGCTGTCTTTATCAATGATTCTGCCTGATATGGAGGAGTGGGTGCGGAGGGTTGTGGGGTGGTGTAGGTGGGTGCAGGGAGGGGGTTCCCTATCTACCACTGGAATCTTTCACAGTTTAAGGGCCGGGAGCTGCTGAGAAACCGTCAAAGATTTGGACAGCTGAAGTCCCCGGGTGGCGAACGGCGAGCTGTTCTCTATCTGTATTCCTCTGTGGCGACACGCAGGGTTGTAACACCGCACCACTGCTATTCCAGTGGGATAATGTCACTGAGGAAATAGTGCCAGGAAATTGTCTACACTGAATTTTTTCTTTCTTTCTGCATGATAAGGCATGTCATGTGCTCAACTTGGTCCTATTTTGTGAATTTACTGAGGAAAAAAAATATTGCACAAATAGTTTTGATAACATTCAAAATTTGGTAAAAGTTTTCTACTTCTGCAGCACTGTGAAAAATCTCTGCTCTGTTTCTACCTCAGCTGTACTGTATAACCACTGTCCACCACTTACAAATACACTCGTGGTGACAGAAAAATTGAATAAATTATAGATTATAGTACACTCTTCACGCTGTGTGCATATCAACCCATTTTGGGTGTTTTCACTGCATTTTGTTGAGGATTATATAAATGATATTTCAGCGTTTGGTTACCGGTTCAACTGACCTGAAATTTCAATTTATTGTCCAGAGGCTAATTCTTACAAATGTTACTGTTTGAAGCGAGAGAGAGAAAAGTGATTTGTGGTCATTTAAATGAGTTCAAAGTGAGTGACACTGAACTCTTGCAGTCCATTTAGCAATCAGCACGTACAATATTTCATCTAAACCGAGTGTGATGTTATTTTCATAACACCTCCCGCGTAATTTCAGCGATGTCTGAGCCAGACTTGCTTTCTCTCTGCCACTTTACAACTATCAGGCGCACAGAGGGCCCCGTGTTGCGTGGCGAGGCAGTTTTTGCTAAATGTGTCGGGATGGAAAATAAACACGGCGAGAGCTTTAGCAGATACATCAGCGCTCGAGTGAAAGAGGAATTTCTTTTTTTCTAGGGGATTTTGAGAAACTTGTTTTACAGTTTGAGTAATGCTCATGAGACATTTTGTTTGTTTGTTTGTTTTTTCTGTAAATTTGTGACTCAATAAATCTGCTTTCCACTTGAGCGCAATTTCTTTGTTTTTTTTTAACCACTCCTGTTTATACGTCATCGTTACAGGCCGTGAATCAAAAGCAATTGCTTCATAACTTCATTTAGCATCTTCACAGTTTTATTGCCACGGCTTAATCCTTTGGCGGGCTGACAAAATGGAACATCGTCATCATCAGCATCAGCAGCAGCAGCATCCTCATCACAACTCCACCAAGAAATTTATATTAAGACAATCTCTCCTCGATATTAAAATAAAGCGCAATCTCATTTCTTATTCAAATGATAGCATTAGGCGGGTATGCATTTATCACCCGATACAGGAGTGAGGTTATAAACAATGCCATTCATTATCTGGTCCAGATGCAGCGATTGTTGATTAAAGGGCTTTGAATGTAACAGCCACACACACACACACACACACACACACACACACAGATGGGTGGACATTAGGAAAAGAGAGAGGCCATCTGAATAGGCTGGAGGGACATTAACGGCAACAATGATTGATATTTGCCGCACAGGCTTTTTAATGGTATTGTTATTCCTCAGAGTTATACCCGTCCTCCCTACGTCTCGTCTCGCAGATAAATGGAGGTGTAATAATGAATAGAAATTATCCTGATTATTTTGGTGGAGGTGGCGAGGAGAGGGAGCGGGGCAGGGGGTGATTCATAATCTAACATGAAGCTTAAAGCTTAGTCAACAGAGTCTTCTGGATTTCCTTGTCAACTGTCTTTGTAAGGAAAAAAAAATAGGAAATGCACAGCTTCTATATTTTTTAACAACATTTTTATTGAATGGTCAGATAAAAAAACAAAAGGCATGATTTGCATCCTCCTGGTGCTCTGTAAGTAAAAAAACATGAAGGTAGATATTGTTTCAAAAGGTATTTAATGATTAGATCTATAATAATAATAATTCTGGATTAAAGACAGTGTTTGTGTTGTGATTTCAAAAAGGTTTAATCAGCCAACCAGAGACTACCAACATAAAATAAAGAAAAATTTGAATTTACAATAAACAGGTTTATAATTATATTCTGTAATCTGAGAAAAAAAATTGTATTTATAATACTATCTATTGAGAGATTGTTACCCTTATAGTTCATAAACTTTATTGACTTTAGCTTCAAAATGTACATAAAGAAGATATAACACACTAATATTTCTTTTCTGCATTTTTATAAATATGTGAGATTATCAAATCGTTTTATTTTGAAATCAAACTCTTTTTTTTAGAGAAGGTGTTTTTTGTTTACAGGCACTGTGCAGAACTGGCAGAGCCATAAATAAACACAAACTAGGCTTTTATTTTCTCTCCGCTCTCCTGCCTGACTGTGAGAAAAACTGTATTATTAATTAGTTGTGTTTTCTTGAGAGCTGCTGCGGCGTGTTGATCAAGTGAACAGCTGAGGTGGACATCGCCAAAACGCATTATTTGATGTGAGAGGCCAGCTTGTCCAAAGCAGTTGTGTTTATTACACACTCCTCTGGCACCTGCTGCAGTGAGTCGGCCTGCCAGGACACACACACACACACACACACAGTCTTCCAAAATCTCTTCTTCATTTAGCCACTTTCCACTCAAATGATGGCCATTATCACTTTTCAATTACATTTGCAGGACTCAGCTGCTGCTACAGTGGTATACTATACTGTATGTGTGTATTGTAACATAACGAATATGATGGCAACATCACTTAATATTAACATAGACCTGAAAAGATTGAATCAAAATGCTTTACTTTTATGAAAGAAATACAATTTTATTACTAAATAATGTTTTCATTCATGCAAGACAAACTCCAGAATATCCTCACTGCATGCAGCACGTCATCATATGTTGCCTCTCTTGTGAGCTGTATGTAGTATAGTAGAGATTAAACATTTAAACAGTGATGGTGGACATTTTATTTAACCTTTGTCTTGGTGCTTGTTGTCACCTGTTGTTCCTTGTTGTCTATATTTTAAAGTATTTTAAGTCTCCAGCATTCACTGTTGCCACGTTTCCTCAAATCACAGGAAAACAATTTTTTTGGGTCAATCTTAAAGAAACAATTTTATCACCTTGGCTCTTGGCCTTGCTTTAAAGTCACATGATAGTATTTTTTATGGTTTTTGCACACTCTATCTTCTGCTCCCTCTCATGCCAATACTCCTCAGCACAAGACATTTCTTGTGAAAACATAACTAGCTCATCCTTCAGTATTTTTTAACTGATTTCTGCTGAATCTTTTCAACTAAATGCCTCATGTTTTTTTAAATATTTATTTGAATCAGAGCAATGGATGTGCTCAAAAATAAAAACTAAAATTAGCTGCTGCTCTTTTCCTTCCTGCTCGTCTCCAACAACACCTCATTTGTCCTCCTCACATCTCCATTTTTTTTGCATCCTTATTCTCTCCTTTTTCCCCCCTCTGGTGTTCACCCTCACTTTACTCCTCTTTTTCATCTTTCTTCTCCTCGCCAGCATGTTGTGCATCATCCACTCCCACCGTCCTTCGCTCCTTTCTCCCTTTCTCTCTCCTAGGGTGTAATGGTGTGATGCCTCCCTCCAACGTCCCCCCCGCCACCTCCCTGCACCGCCAACCCCTCCACTCTCCCAGTAATCAGGGCCAGATGGAGGCAGAGATGGAGTGATGGAGGGAGGGAGGATTGGGTTTGGTCCTAGCAGTGTCTCAGAACGTGGGGAGCTGTCAGCCCTGCAGGGAGAGAGGAATTCTCCAGCAATAAAATAGGGATTTATCACCACTCTACCACAGAGAGAGAAGAGGGAGAGAGAGAGAGAGAGAGAGAGAGAGAGAGAGGGAGAGGGTGTGAGGCGAAGAAAAGGACGAAGAGATCAAGAAAGTCAGATAGGGAACGGTGACGTGGGAGAGAAAAGAATAGGGGCAGAAAGAGAAAACCCACAGAGGGGAGGCAGGAAAAAAAAGCTGATAGAAGACTTTTCATCATCGTAAAGCTTCAGACAGATGAGGGACACTGAAGGAAGGAACATGCAGGATGATGGACTGAGTTTGCTGCTGAAAAAGGCCTGGAAGGAGCACAGAGCCAAGAGAAAAGAGGAGAAGCGAAATTGAGAGAGACAGTGTGTGCGATGACACCCGCGGCTCATCCGCTCACATCCTCGCAGCCCGACTATTCCTCTCTTTCCATCTGCAGCGTGCAGGAAGACGAGCGTCTGTCCGGGAAGTAATGCCCGGTTGCCTTCCGTGGATGGGGTGTTAAGCAAAAAAAGGCTCGACCTCCCCTACTGGGCCAAATGAACCTGCTAAAATAACGGCTCTCCACAATCGGCTGTGTAATTGAAACCAGAATGTGCAGGATTTGATAAATTGCTTGACCCTGCAGGAATGTTAAGGTCGTAAATTTTTAGTGCATTTTGGCCGTGCTGAGGTGTGCAGAGGTGTATGTTAAGAGCACGTCCATTGGTGTGTACGTGCGTCTGAGTGTCACAAAGAGAGGCCGCGTGTGTGTGTATTTATTATTTCAAAACATAATGGTCTCCCGGAGTTGCATCGAGGTAGCGGGACGCTACGTTTTCCTGCGCACGCGTAGACGTTCGCTCACAAAGCTGCAAATTATGCTGCACATTCCCTCTCAGTGACCAGATAGACTATAAATTGTGCTTCTCCTCCACATCAAAGGAGTCTATTCAAAGATCTTCTCAAGACAAAAGCGGGCCTGCTTAAGCAAACAGGGAGTGCGCACATACCTGACATTGCTAAAATATTCCAACTAAGGTGAAACATGCTTTCTGTCTGAAATTTACAATCACTTACAAATGTAAAGCCACAGGAGGTGCCTTCAAATCTCAGAATTGGAGAACAGATAATGTCCACTGTGTATATATATCACTCTACACATCAGGACTTTATTTCTGTGTTATTTATTCGTACCACCACTCCATGTATAACCAATTCGGCGCCTCTTAACTGTACATGAAGCATCGGCAGCGTGCAATCAGTATAGTTTTTAAGAATGTGCCACAACTTGTTAGAAATATTATGTTCTTGTATAGTAAAAATAAGAGCTCCCATCTGTTCTGATGATACATTTAAAATGTTTATGTCCCTCTCCAGGAGGAAGTAGTAAAAAAGCGTTGTTACAGCCTCAGTCCTCTACATGTATAATAATCTGAATGCTACTTTCTTTGAAACATCTTCTCAAAGAGCTGCTTTGTTTTTGCTCTTAAAAACATTTTCCTTTTTGTGTCTGGAGCGAATGGTGGTAATGAGTGTCTGTCACATGAATCTGTCTTTATGACCACTGCTCACATGCTCTCCAACTCTTTCAAAGTTCTGCGGCTGGCAAAAGTTTTTATACACTCAATAATCTTCATAAAGCTGTTTGAAATGATTTCTCAATGTGCGAGTGTGCCTGTAACTAACTGAGTGACCCTAAAACACTCAAAATGATGACTTTGCAGTCAGCTGCTCTTCAGGTCCAGGTCTTGAGCATGGATGGTATTCAAGGTGTGAATTTGCAGTCAGTTTTAATTGAATTTCACCAGACTCTGCACCTTCCTTCACTCTGAGTACCAGCGTCTCCCCTCAGGCAGACACTTCACAGTCTCTGAATGTAGGCTCAACCTCTTTGCTTTGTCCCCATGTCCATCAGAACCCTAAATGGTAAACTGGTCTGTGTCCAACCCCTGTAATGATACCTTCTTTTTAGCCCTAACTGTGAACTGCTTCAGTCTTACTGACAACAACTCGCGTGTGGCACAACGAGCAGCTTGTTGGTTTGGGCAGCCTGTTCATGTACGTGTGTGGCTAAGTAACAGACATTTAAGAAAAAATGTCTTCTACTTATTCAGTTCTGTGTGCTTCACTTTAATTCATTTTCCATTTTGTGTGCTGTGAATGTTAAAAAAGTCGGCTTGTCTTGGAGTGTTTGCAGGTTTGTCTTGGAGTGTTTGCCTTGACCTTGACCCCTTTTCCTCCTCTTTGTGCATCACTGAAGACTTCGGCTTCAAGGCCAGAGGATGCCTGAATCTCACTAGATCATACAGTTTCAACTATGTCAAAAGACAAAACTGTTTTTACTTTTCCAAATGGTTGCACTCAAAAATCCTGCAGCAGTAGTGGCGAAACGTGATCGTCGTTCAAGTCGAGGACATTCTTGGTGTTGTGCTCATTTGTTGTGAATAAGGAGAGAACTGAATGTGTGCTAACTTTAAAGCCTGCACACTTTCTATACCTGGATAATCTCTGGATGTGCATGTTTGATACTCTCTTTGAATCATACAGATGTTCTAAGTGTTCCCACTAAGCTCTTTTGCAGCCTTCGTGCAAAAAAAATGGGGGATTTGGGGAAAAGCTAAGCTGACCATCCATTTGTCAGACTATAGCTGCCAGAGCCAACCTATCCCAGCCACTGACCTCCAACTGATGGACACCAACCAAACCAAGAGCATGAGCAGCGGTCTGACATGCAGCTCTTTGGTACGAGGACAAACTAATCTTTTCCTGTCATAGTCATCAGTTATGTGATCATACATATGAAGGATGCAGCCCCTGTATAAAGTAAGCTAACCCTGATTGGTTCAACATGTGCACAGACACACCAAGTTGATCAATAAAAGCCTGGGAGAAAGTGGAGCATACCTCTCACACTGCGTTACAGATATGACACTTGAACTCTTTAATGAAACAAAAGTCAAGGGATAAAATATTAAATGAATGAAAAATTCTCATTGAAAAGACAGTTTGACAATAAAACCCAACGGCAAAAAAACCTGAGGCTGGATATAGTGTAAAATCAGTCAAACGCAGACATGACAAAAGCCCTGGAGCTTTAAAAACTCACATATACAGTTCATGTATATATGAACCAGTCTCCATGTGTATGTATGTCAACAGCGCTGAGGGCACAGAGAGCCCAGCCAGGACCAGAGGGCACGGAGAGGTCACCGCAATGTAAACAGAGACCGCCGCACGATTTACGATGTTTGCTGGCTGCTAAGACGAGGGGTCTGCACATTCTCACAATCATAATTGCTTTTTGCAGCTTTTCAATCAAACTGACTTGGTGGGGATTGTTTTTGTATTTTTTTTTCACCTCTCATTTTTCCCCCTTGTCATCGGGGAGGCTGCTCTGTGCGTCGGTAGCTACCCTTGCGTAGCAGTGACTCAAGTCGAAACGTAAGCAAAAAGTCTAAAAGCTCCAGGATTCTTTCGTTTTTTTTCTTCCCCTTTTTTTTTCGTAATTAAGAGCAGACGTCGTTTCTTTCGCTCCCTCTAGTTCTCTCGCTCTTTCGAAACCCCGACATTGGCCACTCTGGCGGACTGAAAAGGGGAAACCCAGTCACACATGTGGACATCTGGTTGCACAGGGAGAGCGAGCGGCCCCACAGCATTTCACCCCCCCGACGCCCCCTTCGCTCGTCTGTTGACAGTCGTTACCTGCGCCCCTGCAGGCCCTCGCTGCCCCGAGATAAAACGACCTCTATCCAGAGCCAGACGCATAAATATTTCTCTTTCTATTTTCCAAAATAGCTTTTAATTTTACAAGTTTTATGGCCCTAATATTAAGTGCATATGTTTTACAAGACACCGTGTCCTCTGCTTCACCCCATGGGTTCACTATTGGAGTTTTTTTTCTTTAGTCTTCTAAAGGAAGAAAAAAAAAACATAAAAAGCATAAATGCTGAGGAAAGGTAAGCCAGAGAAGGATTTTTCTGCATAATCTGTCCAAGGATCCACATGTTGCATCTGAACTCTTAACTACCAACAATACTACTTTTACCTATTATCTTTATAGACATAGCAATGCTGATGATTTTATGCTATGCAGGGAGCAAAAAGACAAATAACTACATCATCATCATGAAGAATAGAAGAAAAGCACGTTTACATTTATTTATTAGCCGTCAGTTTTTCTTTCTAAACAGCGGCCAACATGCAAACAGGAAACTAAACATCGCCAGTTTAACTTTGAGTTTCTCTGTGACTATTTTGCGTTTCCATGTGTATCCGTGTTCGTAGCCTCCCCGTGACCTCTTTTCTCTGTTTCTCTCCCTCCATCCCAACCTCACCCACATGTGTTTCAGTGACCAGCTACAGCATAAAGCTCTGATTCATCTTTCATGCAGCAGATTTTCAAATTTCATCAGCATATGTGACCAAACGGCCCTGAACTCAAGCTCATTTAACTTGAAAAGGGCACCATCTGAGAAAATAATGGGATCAAAATGCACTTTATGTTTAATGAAAAGCTTATTTATTGACCTTATATAATATAATTCAAACCTCCGAGTACAAAGATCATAATATAAAGAAAACACTTTTCTGCCTTCCATTAATTCTTTACAGATTTATCACTCTAAACACGGAATAACATCGTCTAACACGAATAATAGATAACATCCCAAAGATAACTGTCTTTCAAGTGAAGGATTTAAAAAAAGTGTAAATTATAAACAAAGGGAAAATGCTACATCTGTGACTGCGAGTGAACTTTAGTTGAAGCCAATTCGAGTCCTCGAGTTTAAAAAATGCTCAAAGCGAGATTCACTGTGTGGGTGTGTTTTAATTTTGCTCATGTTTTACGACTTACAGAGCTTTTCATTTACCATATGACGCTGTGTACCTGGTGCTTAAGTTCATCTTCTTCTAGAAAACACACATAATCTCCCACATTTTACATGTTTGGCATTTATTCAGAGGTAGTATGCAACAGTAAAATAAAACTTAACAAGTTTCATTTAAGGCTGAAATCATGTAATAGTGCATGTGCAGGGGTGATATTACAGCAAATGAAATAAGAAAGGTAGAAATTTAAGGGGATTTTCTTCCTCTGCACCTTGTTCATACTGTTTATCACCACACTGACAGTAAACAGCGCTGCCCATGTGCCTCTCTGCACGACGCTGCAGTTCACAAGTGCAAAACAAACATCAGAACAGGCCCAGAGCTGCCTCAGATAAAATACGCCACAATAAATCCCCTCGTGTATATCTCCAGCACGCTTGCATCACGCTGTCCGCTGTGCTCAGATTTAGCTCCAGTGGTGACATGAGTTACGGCACTCTGTCCGAAACCACCTTGTGAGAATTTATCACTGTGGCATACGGCTCTGAATGGAGGAATATTTGGATTGGTGGGAGGAGGGTTGAGGAGAAAACAGGGAAAGCGGGAAAATTGATCCATTTTGCTTTGGGTTGAGACAGAAGCATTTGGATGAAGGACGGAAGCAGGATTGTGGCAAAGAAAAAAAAATGGAACAAATATGCTTTTGCTGTGAAAGGGTAATAAATAGCTGATGTCTGTGATTGACAAAATGATAAAACTTTAACGACATTGATCCTCTATCTATTAGATATATTTACTAAGAAATGTTTTTTTTTCCGAAACAGATGTTTTGAAATATTTTTGATAAATGGGGGATGTTTAGGAGGCAGCAATGGAAAAGTCATTGGTTTTGTTTTATCGCTTCCTTTTTACAGATGGTGCAGACAGAGACTGATGAGAGTAAGAAGATTCAGGCAGGAAAAAAAGTCCCCTCATCCTTTATATTATTTGTCACTTTTGCTACTCTCTGCGACCAGCTGATGCAAAACAACGGCGATTCAGCCAAGTGATTCATGCAAGTTTCTACATCTGCTGTTCCGACCACCAGATGCTTGGTAGTTCTTTTCTGAGAAAAATTCTCTGGCAAACAGGAAGTGAGGCATTTTAGATTTCTGCAGGAACAAATTTATTATTCCGGATGAGCCAAAGACGTTGTGTGTTTAGGTGGAAAGCAAAGAGCGCTACCTGTAGAAGCTTCATCAAAAAAAACCTAAAGAACAACAGTTTTTAGTGCCACACGAAGTTTCCAGGAATCTTGAAAACTTTTAAGAAACTTTTCTTGTATTTTGATGAGACCAAATGTTGGTTCTTGGTTCCAAAAGGTTCTTGCTCCAGGCTGCTCTCTGACTTCTCTGATTATTGAGGTACTGAGAGCTGATGATTTATCAGATTCAGGTCCTAAAGCCGCTACATGATGAAACAAGCAACGCTGGTTACCAGTAGTTTTGTACACACAAATACAAATGCATGTGTGGGTAATTTATTGTAAAGTTTATTGACATTTAGATAACACAACTTTCCAATTACTGTAAAGAACTTTAAGATGAATAGAGCAACTTGGTGAACTAGACAACAAGCAACAATTAAAAAAAGTGAGTTTTAAGTTTATTTGCTGTTTTAAATTTATTTAATATCAAGACTAGAAAACTATAGAAAAACAAACAGAAAATTGGAGAACTTCATCTGAAGCTTTTGAGAGTTCAGTCTCCCTTCCAACTTCTGCATCTTTTCCACACGTTTAAAAGTCCTCTTGAATTCTTGCAGCAGTAAATTACAAAGAGCATGATGATGTTTTGTTGCATGAAAAAGGCCAACCTAAAATAGATGTTGCCAGCAATTTACCACACTTTCTTCAGATACAGTTTTAGTTTTAGTTTTTTATTTAGTTTGTGAGTTTAGCTCCTGAGGCTTCTTAGATCTTGAGACTGTTTGGTAGAAAAGGGCCACTGATGAGAGGACTCGTCACAGTACGATAGAATGATTTTCAAAGTTTCAAAGTGCTGCCATAGTTAGTATCATCAAGCCGCTGCCATCCATGTTTTTTATTTCTCCACGACTCAGACTGTGAAAAAAAGATATGACCAAAGCATCCAGATGTTTTCCAAAACTCGTTGGTAAGTGGCCTCTCATTATCTCAAGTGGTGAGAATCTGACAAAACAGCTGGAGGAAATGATGAGAGCTGATTTGGAACAAAACAAGGTCTGAGGGCAAAACGTTTTATGCGCTTAAAGTAAGCACAAGTTCTCACATCTTGACATGCAGATTACTTACAGCTTGAATTTGTTTCATTCTCAGTCAAAGTTTTGTGTCATTAATGAACTTTC
Source organism: Amniataba percoides (assembly GCA_037176925.1). Lineage (NCBI taxonomy): Eukaryota > Metazoa > Chordata > Actinopteri > Centrarchiformes > Terapontidae > Amniataba > Amniataba percoides. The sequence goes on from JBAJHX010000033.1 coordinate 19,297,806, forward strand.
AGATAACTAGGAGGAGTGCAGAAACTATCCGTGACCCCTTATCACCATGGATCTCTCCAAAATAAAAAGACAACAGTCTCCCAGATTATCACCAGGCAATTTACCAGGCAATTAAAGAGGAAGTCTCATTTACAGCGTTACAGGGATGTTTCCAGGGTAGGCGGCTGCTGATTTCATGGAAAGCTGCCCGGTACAACCGCAGTCTTGTGCTTCCCACTCGGCAGCAATTTAGGGTGTTAGGTGCCTTGCTTAAGGACACAGGGAGGATGTTTTTAAAAGAAGAGGAGGCTCATCAGGTCTTTCACGAGGATCTTTCGAGGGGGAAACGACAGAGAGAAAAGGACATTTTGCTTGGGAAATGCAGAGAGCAGCGACGCTTTAGGGAGCTTTCCCCAGGGCCCCTCCTTTACGGGGACAAATTGGTGTCAAGTCTCTGTATCCAGGAGGATTAAGTGTGTGTTTGCTTTGCGTTCACACGTTGTGCTGAAGACAAAACAGCTTGAGTCCCCAAACATCCTCACAACTCACAAAGACACTAATGTTTAAGCCCGGACGGGGAGGAGACGGCTAATCTTTCCACCTAATCTGCAGATACACACACACACAGTGTTCTTGGACATGAAGATGAACTGGAGCCAAAACTACTGCTTTTAAACTACAGTGCTTTTTTTAATATAATAATAGCAGTAAAACTAAAAACTACACAGTAAAAGTACTAAATATGGAGCATATGTTTCAACCTGCACGCTGATCTTGAGACATTTGCTGGTCATTTCATCCCCCTCTGCTCGGCGATCTTTGATTCACCGTTAAATGTCAGTACATTAACCACAACAGCGTCATAAGTCAGTGTAACGGCACACGGCCACAAATTATGCAGAGAATGTGACTTTTCCACCTCCTCCTATCGCGACTCAACAACACACTGTAAAAGCAAACATTCCCATATCTCAATTTACACACATGAAGTCACTCTTTAGATATTTGTTTGAAGTTTTGTGTAGTTTATCAGAGAGATTAAATAAAAGTAAGAGAGGAGGTTTTTCTTTTAATGTGGCAAATCTTCTTTATTTTGCCCTTTTTTGCTTCTTATTTCCGGCTTCGAGTTGTGTCCAGCTTGCAAAACCCAAACACGAAAATCAGGCCGGATTTTCTGTTCAACCTTTCGTCTCCGACCGACGCTTCATTTTTCTCGCACGCTCAACAGACCATAAACCCCTCGTCTTGGACCGCACTCCTCCAGCCTGTGTGTTTTAGAGAGCCTCCTTGTCCATAATGCCATATAACATAAACACATTGCGTTTGATTGGTAGACATAAACATTGACTGTGGCTGGAGCACAGTTTAACGCCAGGCCACAACTCACGGCCGCTGTTAACGGGCTCGCTGCCACAGTGGAGGGAAGCCAAGGTCGACCGCTGCCCCGCGCTCTCGGGGTCACAGAGGAAGCCGAGGGAGGAGAAGAATGCTGGGAATAAGATGGGAAGAGGATGGGAATAAGAGGATGACACCTGCTTTTTTGTTTTTTTTTTTAAAGATATCTAGATTTATATTGTATTTTCTTTCCCTCTGCTCCAGCTGCTTGACTCTGTCTTGTCTTGTCTGATGCGTAGAATTTATTTCTGACAGAGCGTGCGGCATCAACACATCTACAGAACATTTATGCATCACGTCATTTATTTCGGAGAGGCGTCGTTCGTGATAAAATTGCTCCTTTCCTGACAAGTCAATTGGCATCACGACTTAATGCGCAGGCTTACATAGAAAAGAAAGTGCACCAGTGTTTTGAAATGTGTCATATGTGTTACCCTAAACCCAACCTAGGATACTCATGTTGGTGGCTAATAATGGATTAACTGACTTTTTAACATATAAATGTGAAGCAAAAGTTTTGTCAGTAGTGCATTGGATCGATTTTGGATGAAAAGTAACATTAAATTAGCCTTTTATGTCTTAAAAATATAAACTGACATTAGCACAAGATAATATGAAGATTTGATAGTGACGGTGGTCGTATTTTTTTTTTCATTTCAGCTCTGAAGTTCGTTTTTTATAAGATTTTATCATGTCGCCATTACTGAATAGATGTAAAATCAGTCCGTGTACATACATTTGAAAGAATCTGTGGCTTTATACTGCTGTTTTCCGACTATATTTAGTCTCCCGCACCTCCATAACGGCACCATATGACTTGCTAAGTGATCTACGACACACATACAAAGTAATTATTGAATCGTGATCGTATGCGGCATGTTGTCATTTGACTCCTCACTTTGTACTTGATTAAACACCCTGTGATAGTTAGCATGTAACCAGATGTGATGATCTGACAGGATATGTTTAGAATATGCATGCGGGCATTGTTTGCAGAGTCTTAATGACGGTGATGATTGCACCAGTACCGGTACCATCAGCGCATGTGGTGAGCAAAGATGGTGTCCAGTAGAGGTTCACACTCTCTACAGTGTTATCACAGACATACCTTCTTCACAAAGCAATGCAAATGACACTCTATTAATTATCTACCTAATGCTATAAATAGGAGCTGTGTTGTGTTCATTAAAAATGCTGCTGTTCATCAGTTCTTGAATATTATAGGAGAATAAGTACTCATAGTAACACTAAACCATAATGTACTTCACCTTCATGCCAACAATCAATATATGAGCGAGTGCCTTTTTCTTTTCTTCCTTTTTTTTTTAAACCCTGGAAACTTTTTAAAAAATGCAATCTTCACATCCATGCTCACACTCAGACACATCTAAATACACACACTTTTCAGCTCGCCGCTCAGGTTACCTCCTCACACAAGTGCTTCTTATTTACCTTGAAATTGTATTTGGTTCATTGCCATTCCATTTGGAGGTGGTGACCCTTCTTATCCGGGGCCTAATAAATTCAGCCGTGTTTTAGTCGGATAACACTAACATACCTCTGCTTCATCCATCATGGAGCTTAACAATAGCCATGTCTTCAGCCGCTCCTGCACCGCTAAAAGCTTTCCATGTGAAACCTGCTGGTCTGCTGGCTGTGTGTTAGCAGGCATGTGTGTTAGCAGGCATGTGTGTGTGTGTGGTTCGTGTATATGTGCGCTGAGAAAGTGTGTATCTGTGTCTGTGCATGTATGCCAGTGTGTCCTGAGGCCTGCAGCTCTCTCTCAAGCCTCTTATCAGATGGATGTGTTTGATATCTCCGCTGCCAAAGATTTCCCATATATATATATATGTATATATATTCACATGTTCATACTTCCGGCGCCGCGCGAGTGGCAGCCTGTAACAGCAGCTCCTGCTCACCGTTGAGCTTTTCTTTACTTTATACTA
>JBAJHX010000033.1:19303566-19315877 GCA_037176925.1 Amniataba percoides
TTAATTACAACTTTTCTTGGTAAAAAGGTAAAAAGACACCTCCTCTTCAGATGCAACCTTCAAACACCGAGAATGACATGTTAAAAGCAACACATAGCCAGCGCCAATTATCACCACCAGTGTTGCATTTTTCAACGTTGCTATTTTAAAAGTGTTGTAAATACATATGGTATGTAATGTACAAATTAAAAATGAATCACTGTCAGTACTAACTGTGGCACTAATGTTTTCTGGAAGCATGACTCTGGGTGCAGTTAGCACAAAATAAAGTGAATTTAGAAGATTAATTATTCTTCAGTGTAGTAGTAGTACCATTCATAATGGCACAAAGGCATTTTATGACCAAAAATCCCTTAAAAAGAGAAGAACAGAGTCTTCATGCTGCAATAAACAACAAATCGACAACAAAAAATTACTTCTGTGTTGTGCTGGACAGTTTATGTAAAAGACCAGTTGAGCTTTGATTCACAAAAATCAGCATCACAAAGACAGAACTGATTAAATTAGGCAGAAAAGAGAAGACAGGCATTAATCATAAGCAAATCAGCTAATTCATAATAAACTAAAACTACACGAGGGAAGAGGTTGTTGATTTACTAACTGAATAAAAAAAATGACTACAGGGAGAAGAAACTGCTCAGACTGCAACTTACAGTAAAGTGGAGCAGAAGTGTCTGAACTTGCTGAAACTCTGGCAGTAATCAAACTTTTGCTTAATTAGAGAAACGTGTAAAGAAAAGTTTAATCACAGGGGGGACAAAAAGAGAGAGAGAAAAAATAGTTTGCTGGAGAACACTGCATGTTTTTCAGTGTATATACCGTCATTTTACTTTTTCCACCTCCACAATTAAAGTCAGACTGAGGTTCCACTTAAACGACCAAAGGTCAAAGATGCTTTCATGGCTACAGATGCCCCTGCTCTCTTTCTCTCTTTCTCTCTCTCTCTCACACACACACACACACACACACACACACACATTTGAGGCTGCGTTTCCAGCAGGCACAGAGACAAAACAACAGCAGAGATGAAGACACACATTGTCACAGAAGGGAGGGTGGAAAGCGCCTGACAGGGTGAGAGTGCGTCGAGCTGACATTTTTTTGATGAATATGTGAGATGGGGTGGCACGTTGGCACCGTTCAGTCAGCTACTGCAGCACGAAGAGAGTCACTTTTTCCAGCTTTGCATGGATTGAAGGCAAACATTGTTCTGCCTGTTAGAAACTCTCTAAAATGTAAAGATGAGAGATTATTATTTCTGATGAAAAGCTCCTCTTGTACCTCTTCTGGAGTCTTGACAAATATGTGTGTTATGAGAGGTCTTTTGCCAGCTCTGACTGAGGTAGAAACATCTAAAAAATGCCAAACATGTCTACCTCTTATTCATCCCTTTGACTCCTTATCTTATGATAGTACACTGAGAAATATCACATTACATTGCATTGTATTATTGCACATTTTTTGTTAATAATACAGCTTACTGTTTCACTCTTAACCCAACAAACCCTCCACCATCTCTTCCCCACAACACATTTGAAGATGAGAGCACAGATCTGTGGAGGGGGGGTTGCATGATAAATGGTGAAGTAGCCCCCACATGTAAATAAACTAATGAACGACGTGGCTCGGGGCCAGTGCTCTGTCAGTCCTCAGCCCCTCTGTCCTGTCTCGACTTGCCTCCTCCTTGTTTACTTTCAGAGGCCGAGCTGTGAGTCCGCTCAAAGGCTGGACTGTGCAGAAACCGAGGGGAGACACTATGAGTCCGAATCTCACCCCCTGCAGCTCTGTGAGAGCTCTTTAAGGAGGGAGGGGCTCCCTGGTTGTAAGGCACAAGGTGACATCTCCAAACGTGGTTGTTAATTCAAATCACGTTTGTTTTTTTGCATGATTTATCACACAATAACAATAATTATGCTAATGACAATGATGATAATAGTGATAACAATGATAATAATATTTACTATGATCATGATGATATAAACCTCATATGTGGATATTTTTACTGAGAAGAATGTACATTTTTCTTAAACCTCTTCTTATGTATTTGTATATAATATTATGGGAAATAAACATGCATTAATCTTAGTAGTTTTTAAGATTTTCACATTAAATGCTGGCATCCTTTTTGTATGCAATCACCTTTTTTAACACACTATTTTAGTGTCACCCCACCTTCACATCCTGGGAGGTGTAGGGGGGGACTGAGGGTCATTTCTGTGTGCAGGAGTCTTCATCAGGGACTCGAACCTGCGACTGTGTAACATCTGAGTCACTATTCAAAGCATCAAAGCTTTGCAAAGAAATGTTGAAGAGAGGAGTGAATGTTTTTTTCTCTCTCTCTCTGTCTGAGGTAGAAACGTGACACTTCCTGGAGGAGCTGCAGGATGATTTTTACTCTGTGTACCAACGATGCATGAGATGTGTGAGCTTGTGAGGAAGGGGAGGTCTCCATTACTGGATTGACCACACCAGGTGAGGTGGGCACCCCCCCCCCACCTCCCCACCCCCCCTTCTGCCCTGCCTGGTGTTGCCAAGGTGACCTTCCAGGAAGGCAGAAAGAAAAAGAGAGAGGAGGTGCTGACAGAAACATCCCTTCTTTTGCTTTGTGTCTCCCTCCCCTCAGCAGCAGCAGCTTTTGGGGGGGGGGGGACATTTTCCACAGCAGCGGATGTGTCTGGTCGTAATCTGCAGAGAGAAACGTCAGGAGGAGTTTTTACCTGCGTGTCTCCCCGCGGCACCGCGTGCTGGCACGCACGAGCGCGCACGTCTCCAAATCCCTGAACCCCCCCATCACCAAAACCAGCACACCCACATTCACACCTGACGACAGCCCCCCCTCACCTCCTCCTCCTCATCCTCCTCCTCCTCCGTGCGTCATGACGCGCGGTGTTTTGTGGCCGCAGAAACTTAATCTGAAGCTTCACATCGCGCCAGATTTTTTAGGGGATTACAGAGCAGTTTTGGTGCTGTATTGTATGTATGTATGTATAATATTCCACTATAACACAGCAGCCTTGAAATCCTCATTCCTATTTAATTATTTCCAGATAACTTTATTTATTTGTATGATTTTGTTTCTGCAGAATCAGGTGAAAATCTGCTCTTTACGAACATTTTTAACGAAATCTTTTTTTAAATATCCTTCGTGTGGCATTTCTTTCTAAGCATCGTGAACCCTTTAATTTAGTCTGTCATCTGCAATAAAACAACTCTGACTTTCAGTTTGTTTCAAAACCTGAAATTCATTTTTTTTTCAAAAATATTCAAATTTCATTTATCCGTCTTCCAAATAAAAAATATAAATAATAATAAGAGAGGCCATCGTGTGTGATTTATGAAGTATGACAGAAAAATACTTGTGTACATGATGTGCTGTGTGTGTGTATGTGTGTGTGTGTGTGTGTGTGTGAGAGAGTGCGTTTGACGTCACAGTAATTACGTCGGTTTTCCTTTTGGTCGTTTGGAAAAACAGAAGTATCGCAGTTAGTTTGTCGGTGGGGCCTCAGCAGCTCTCTGAAACTGGATCCCAGCAACAAAAAAAAAAAAACTCCAACACGAGTCTGCAAACAGCATCATCTGACCCTGATGCAAAAAAAAACTAAATAAAACACACCCGAATCATCCTCTCTTCTTTCTCTCCCTCTCTTCCTGCGCGGGAGGTCAATCTTTAACTCGCTGTTAAAGAAATGTTTAATCATCCCAGAGTTATATGACCACTGCAGGACTGCAGAGCCCGGAGCTGCGCTTCAATCCGGACTCTCGTTTTTCAGACTTAATGGAACTAATAACATCACACTTAATCACGTTACTTTCCCTCTTTCCCTCTCTCTCTTCTTTGCATTTGTAATTTCTTATCTGCAGCAGCTCGGGGTTAAACAAATGAAGCTCGCGGCTCTCCTCCTCTGTGCAGAGCAGATCCAAACTGCGGATAATGAGCGCAGGGCTGCATCTCCTGACCCCTCCGTGCTCCTCCCGGCTCCATTGATCATCCCCCCCTTATGAGATAATGCAATTACAAACATCAATAAGGAGCTGCGAGGGGAATCATTATGTGGTGACAGTGATAAATGATGCTGCAGAAAATAGCGGGCTCCTCTCAAACAATCCGTGCGCCCAAGGGGCTTTTGAGGGCCCCGTCGCCAAGGAGACAGATGACATCCAAAATGGCCCCCGCTCAACAGTCTTCTCTCTCTTTCTCTCCACCAACAGATTTTTGTTTTTCTCTCCCTCCCTCTTTTTTTCTTCCTTCTTTTGTTTCCAAACCAGCTGCTGCCGCTCGACCTTTTGAAGGTGGAGTTTTTTTTTTTGGAGAGGGGGTGTTGAAAGTTTTTCCTGCGACGCGCTTGCTGTTTAATTTGTGTTTATATTAATTTCATAAAGTAGCCCAGACTCTGAAGTGTGCAGTGTTTATTTTTTTAAAAACTGCAGTTTGATCTGCTGTGAATCTTTTTATCGTTTCTTGCACCTTGTTGAATCTTTTAGGCATGAAGCGTGAGGAAAAATACTAAAATAGTTTAGTTGAATCACACATTATGCACATTTCATGTCGAGCTGTGACTCCTGGCTCTTTGGGGGAGAATAAAATATATAAAAATAAAAATATAAATGATATATACAGACTTCGATTTGTGTTCAATCCGTTTGATCTGAGGCCTCACCTGTGAGCTTAATTTGATTTCATCATTGAAAAAAAGCAACTAAAACTTCCACACTTGCACTAATGTGAAAATACATTAAAATATTCTCTCTTAAAAATAAAAATATGAGCATGCATGTGAACAAAAAGACAAAAGAAATATTCGACACAAATATTCGTCTTTGCCTCCAAAATTTATCAGGAAATAAAATCCGTTCAGTTTTCGACTCCACACACACTCAGAGGAGCAATTTAAGCAACAGGCCACATAAATATATCATTTCTTTAATAATCCTGCACAGGTTGTTGTGCAGACGCGCAGTGACCGACGGGCCTGTCCGGGCACCTCCACTGCTCTGAACACATCTCTGCTCCATTCAGCACCCTGACAGTTCACTGCGCGGTCAGTGTGTGTGTGTGCGTGTGTGAGGCCTACCATCATCATTAACTTCAAATTACGTTTCGACTCTCAGCTTTTGAAATTAGCACAAGTCAAACTTCATCTGGTTTGGTGCAGAAAGAAAATAAAACAACTCTTCTAGAAGATGCAAACAGTGAAAAAAAAAGTTTACTTTCAGAGGAAATGTAGGTCAGCTGTGGCAAAAACTCCCCTAAACGTGTAAAAGCACAGTAATGTTAACGTTTTAACATCTGCTAAAATATAACACAAGTTGCACCTTTTCATAATGAAAAAATGTGTTTTATGGACACATAATGAATTGTATAAAAGAAATTATTATTATCTAAACAGGAATACAGTCTTTAAAATCATTTAGCATTTAAAAAAACATTCACTAAGCCAAGAAAAATCAAACCAAATCTTTTAAAGAATTTAACTAAACCAAATGTCTTTCTTGACTTTAGTGAAAAAGTGACTGTTATCCTGTTTTTTTAAGACATTGACAGTTGTTTAAACAAAATTCCCGAAATGAAATTGCAAAGAAAACAACAGTTATTCCACTTGATTGGCACTTTTAAAAAATTACTTAAAGAAAAAAGAAAAAAAACTTAACATTTAAAAATACATTAAACCAAATGAGATGCCTTTCCTTTGTTTTAACAATGTAGTGCAGTCGTTTTTTGCAGCAACACTCTCTTTGCATCTTCTCTCAGCTTCCTCCTATTTTTTTTTATCAAACTTTTTTTTATCGTGCGCTCTGCGTCCGTGCGTAAAAGGGAGAGGTTTGGTGCCGTGCGCCATCTCCAAACGGCCCTGCCCCGGACAGTTACCAGGCCTCCCTAAAGAGGGCAGTCAAGCATGGGCTTTCTCCTCCTGTCTCCACAGCTCCCAGCGGCCACAGGCTCAGGAATTCACATTTCACAGCCTCGGATTTTCCAGCCATGGTGGAGAAGAGGCGAAGCAATTAAAACGTCGCCTGGGTTTTTTAAGAGCGTGTCTTTTTTTCCTGCTACTTCTTCTTCTTTCGTGTAAATAGCGTTCACTTCGGCAAAGGCAGTAAAAACACAATAGTTGCGCGGAGGAGAGATAGAAAAGGAAAAGGAGAGAGAGAGAGGGGGGGGGTATTGATTTACTCGCGCATATTGTTATGGATAAAACAGACTCTCTCTTGTTCGCTGGTTTGAAGAAGAAAAAAAAACAAGACACTGACTTTGGTCTAATTGATACATTTCGGAGAGCAGCTCTGAATCCCAAACTCCTCTCATCCTCCTCCTCCTCCTCCTCTCCAGCTCCTCCGTATCCCGGAGACAGCATCGGCTGCGGAGCGCCGGGCTTCAAGCGGAGCCCTTTGACTGCGGGCAACAAGGCGTGAGGGAGAACTAATCTCCCCATTTACATGTTTGTAGCAATTTTACCTAAATGAATTTTAATGCTAAATGAAGGATAATTCGCTTTCTTGCCCCCCTCCACCACCCCTCCTTTCCTCTCTCTCCTCCTCCTCCTCCTCTCTCCGTGTGTGAGAAAAATTACAGCAGAACGCATGCATTAGCTGCACATTATCCGCAGAAATGGGAGGAAGGTTGACTTAAGTGCATGTTTCTTTAAGAATAAAAAAGGACCTCTGCTCTTCATCCAACATGGAAACATCTTTATGCGTAATTGAGCTTCACATCAATCATTTGCTTTCGTTAAAATGATTATTTCTTTTAAACATAAGTAGGAAGATAATTTGAGACTAGTTGTGAGTTCTGTTATTTGAACAAAAAGTATTTATTTACAACACAGATGTACATATATACCCTTCAAAGTAAAAGCATAAGAAACATGACTCGTCTTCAAAGGAATCTTAAAGATGTGCGTAATACATGTTTGAAGCAATGGATAATGGATGCATTGATAACCCACACAAGCATGTATGCACACACACACACACACACACACAGACACACAGACACACGTTCCCCCTCTCATGCACACCGCCACACACACACACACACACACAGTGACTTTTACATTCTCTCCTGTCTGTTGATCAGCATTACATCATCTGGTTAAATCAAAATGAATGGACTGTGGTATAAATGGTGTTTTCCCATAGCCTCTGCCTCTCCCTGCTAACAGGCCGCATCAAACACTGAGGGGAAGAGAATCCATCGGCCATGCAAGTGCTCGGCCTTGTGACATAAAACACATCAATAGGACACTGGAATAGACTTTCAGAGGCCCTCAATCACTGACACACATGGAGAGAAAAACAGGAAGCAACATGTTTGCGGGACACACATTCGCAGTTTCCCATCCACAGTGATTTTTTTAGACTGTTTGTGAGCATTAAGCAAATCTCTATATCATGTTTGTTAGCTTGTGGTGACGTTAGCCGTTCTTACACCTACATCATGTGTCTGCTCGCAGATAAAATGAGGAAAAACTGGACAGTGGCGACCAGATTTAAAAAAAAAAAAGCTCGTACATCCAAAATGTTAGCTTCTCAGAAACTATCTCGATGTCTCTGTGTTTAATCCAACGAGTTCTAAGAGTTTCACGACCGCCGTTACAAACTTTTTCACCAGAAGAAGAACATATAATCAACTGATATGAAGATGTGAAAAAAGAAAATCACTAAAACTGGAGTTACAAGATGTACAGCAACAGTAAAACTAGGAAGTTACCTTGCATGTACGTGGATGGGCTGTGTGTACTGTATGGGGAAAAAACAGAACAAAGCAAAAAAAAAAACAAAAACAGAAAACAGGACATCTGAATCACTATCACACTCTTTCTTAGCATCCAAATAAAGGCCTGCGAGAAATGACAGACTGATCGAATTGTCCGTTTATTCACTTTTTTTCTTTTAAAAATGCATCGTGATTCAATGGAGGGAGGGGCCAGGAGGTCGAATTTGATGGAGAGACGGCACACACATAGTGTGGAAAGAAATCAGAAAAAAAAGAGAAAAAAAGTTCACATCCTTTTTTTTAAAAAATCTATTAGAAACAACATAATATGCAGAACAATACAATAGCATTTACAATACTTAAATTCCCAGTTCTTGTGAGAGTCCAGCGTAATTTTACAACAGTATACAGTATATTTTCTTTCTCCACTCGCTTCCCAAACTAGGGGTTGATATAGTTATACTTTTAATTTCTTTTCTCTCGCTTTCCCTCCTTCCATGTTTCAATCCACTATATTTTTTAAAGGGCACCTCTTTTGCTTTGTTAGTGTCCTGTCAGATACAGACATTGGCTTCTCCTTGGTCCAATTCCATCATCCCAAAGAGTGGAGTGCTCTTCACGGGGAGTCTCTTCTGTCTGCCAAAGAGTCTAGAATAAATCACCAGGTGCTGCATTCGCCGAAGGTACAGGCAAAGGACACAGTGTGTCTCTCGTGTGTTTCTCGCAATCGCAATCACTTTTAATGGAGGAATCCGTGTGAACCTAGTGGGCAGTGGCAAGAGGGGGCAAAGTCTAAGTGCCCGCCGGAGAAAAAGCAGGAGTGTGTCGGGACTGGGAGGGTTTTCATCTGGGTCTGGACGAGGTTTGATCTTCTGCGTGTCGCCATCGCTGGATACATAGACGAGCGTCGTAGGCAGTCGTGGGAGGTCTCCGTGTTGCAGATATCGGTCGAATAAAATGTCGTCGGGTCTTGGAGGTCGAGAGGGAATGCTGTTGGTTGTCGCTGTTGTCAGGAAGTCGAGGAGTCCCGTTGCCATGCTCCGTAGGCCTCAGAGAGAGAGGTGATCCCCTGGTTTGCCCTGCAGTTCTGAGGAAAGAGGAGATTAAAAAGTTAGTCGGGTTAATCACTGATCGGGAGAGCGAGTTTGCATTAAAAAAAAATTGGCATCTGCTGAGGATTCATGTTAAAGTTTGTCATGAGAGTCTGTACGTGTGTTGATTCAAAGTCAGCTGATCGAGGGTGACGCTGTCGAGGCGACTCGGCTTCGCCTGGCGGCAGCGATATGTAAATTTGGTCAGCGTGTAAAGTCGAACAAATTAAAAACCCCAGTGTCAAAGTCATGCAAGTATTATGAAGCTCGGAGCAAGCTGGCGTATCGTCTCCAGCTCCGGGGGCAGAAAGCATTTAACCGCAAAAGAAAACTGTTGAATGAGTTAGATGTCATTAATCATTCATTAAATACGACAATGGATCACACCGGACTTCAGAAAGCCGACTCTCATGTTACATTTTCAGGCCCGACGGCGCTCGAACACTGTAGGGCCCGCTGATAAGACCCTGGAGGAGCGGGTTAATGTCTGCAACTGCTGCAACTCCAACATAGCGCTAATCTGGGGCAGAAAACAGACACAAGCCTGCCCTTCACGACGAGAGTGTGCGGATGTATGAGCGAGAGAGCGAGGATTGGTGGGTTTAGTGAGTTAATCCTACACCCTCGGTAATGCTTCTTTAACAGTAGGATACGACTTAGAGACCAAACACGATCGACTTGAAGTGATACCAACGTCCGGTACTTAACATTTCCTGGATAATCTGTTTAACTGGACTAAAAGGAAACTCAAAATTAGCCTTTGATTTATCTTTTGAATATTTACAGCCAGCGATTGAGTGCATTAGTTAAAGCATTTAGGTCTAATATTAACATATAACATATAGTTTAATCTTGTTTTTAAAGCCTAACAATGACGAACAAGACTTGAATCATAAAGTTTAAACATACTGCAGCTACCTTATTCATGTTACGTATCAATCAAAAGCCCTTAAACTGATGTGACCTGCAGCGTGCCATCAAACCTCCTCACACAATGAAAAATGAAGTAAAGAAATCCATCTTCACCCTCTTCTCTCCCTACATTCCTCTCTTTAAAACCAACAATAGGTGCCATCCATCTCTGCTGGTGGAAATTCACCGCTGAGGAACTGCGGCCATTGTTGTCAAAACCAAAGAGTGAGAGGTGAAGCTCGCAGCCGTCCGTCACCTGAGAGCGCCCGGGGCCCCGTCCACGCGTTCGCCACACACACAAGAAGGGCCACTACGGACGACACAAAGGCGGGCAGGGAAAAGGACAATGAGGTGCAGCGGGAGGAGGACAACAGAGGAGCGAGCGCGAGGGCCCTTCATTTGTTATTCCCCCTCATCCGTCAGTTTTCACCTGGGCTACCGAGGAGAAAAGGTGCGACCTGCGTAAGAGAAGTGCGAGCTATTGTGTGAGCCACGCAAGCTTCAATTAGCCTCCTTTCAATGAGCGAGGTGGTAGAGGTTACACAGCTCACCAGACCTACTGGCATCAAACCTGCGACCTTTCTATTGAGGGACATAACCAGTGGCACCGCAACAAGCTAAGACACGAGCGATGCTATCTTAAATGCAGATCATGTTCGTGCTTATAGCAATGATGTATTGAATTTTCATAGCAATAAATAGAATAGTATGTGGCAGCATTTTGCAGTAAAAGTGGTAAATATAGAAACAAAACTTGTGCATAAGGAGAAAAAGTCACTAGTTCAAGTAATCTGCAACGACTATTTCTAACTAAAGATGTCCAAAAATGAAAACAATGAAGAATCTCTTTAATTTTTGGCTCTTGCATATGCAGGCCTGCTTAACGAGAGCGTCCCGATGACCGGAGTAAATCCATGTCAAGAATCTAATAAACGCAATGCGTGCTTGAAAGAGCACACATTGCTAATAAGGTTTTTCACTTAATAAGCCAATCAATACATTGAGCTGCAGGCCTCCTTTCTAAGGACTCCGAGGGGGATTCCAGAGGGGCCAAATCAACAGGGACACACATTCACATGGACAATATGAGGGGGCACAAAATCCCCATTGGGACCTGTTTTTTCCTGATGTTCGTTAATAGTAAAAGTTCATCCACCAGAAAGAGAAGTTAAGGGTGGGGGGTGGCGGTGGGAGGCGAGGGGAAGGATCTTGACCCCTCAGCAGAAGGTTAACAAATTTGTGCTTAATGATTGGAGCAGTGAATCCTGGGACAAAGGGTCTCCAGCCGAGACTGGCAGCAAAGGGGTTACAGGCAGCGTTCACTCAAGCGTTAAACCCGACATTTTGGGAGAGGCTGCGAGTGGGGAGGGCCGAAAAAAAAAAATTCCATACGCTCTGCGCCATAATTAATTCTTCCACCCTGCGATAACTATTGTCCTGAAACTGAAAATTACAGTTTTCAGGGGCCACCTCCGGCTAATTTCACGGAAAAGAGGGGAAAAGCAGGGGAGAGGAAGAAGGGAAAGGGGGTAAGGGTCACCCGAGAGTCATTCTCGTCGCTATCAAAGGCTCGGCTCGCTTCTGCTTCACTTGCTGGGCTTCATCTCTGCTGACAGGTGTATTGTTTCGCAGGGGGATATAAGCTCTGTAATCATCATTGGGTGGAAAGCATAACGCTTTCCACTAAGCAGGACTAATTGGCTTTAGTTTTAACTAATGTTGCAGTGTGACTGCTAGGCACACCTTCTGCATCGAGGCTCGGCGCTCCTCAGCACAATAACCGCTCAATTTAGCCCCGCGGTAACAAAACCTCAACTCCGCTAATGAAAATTGCTTATAAAATATAATGAACCTGTGCTCTCTTAATCAAATAAGATAACCGTTTCTCCCCCTCCTGTAATAACCTATTAATTTAATTGGTCATGAAAGAATATAACACATCACTTACATTTAATTGACCTAGAAAGGAAAGTAGCAATATTTGACGGGAGGCGAGCTAACAGCTAGCAGCGGCTAGCTAATGAAGCTGTACAGAGGCGACTAGTTGGGAGGAAGAGTAGACATATTTCTGTCACCGTCTCTCTTCCAGCTTTCTATCTCCTTCCCTCCCTCCTCCTTCCTTCCTCCTTTCACTCCCCCTACCCCTCCCCTCTTGTCATTTACGCTTCTCTCGCTCGCCATCTCTTCATCCGCCCCTCCCTCTTTCTGTCTACCCCTCTCTCTCTCCCTCTCTCTCTGTCTTTTTTTCTTCCGCCGTCTACTCGTCTTCCCCGTGCTTTGCCCGTCTCGCAGAGGATTCCTCTGGTGGCCCAATTACGAGATTCAGCAGGCAAATTGAGGCTGTTTAAAGCAAGGTCTGCTGGGAAGGCTAGCAGCTGCTGGAAAGAGGCGGCTTGGACGGCGAACCAGCCCTCATGTTTACACACTCGCGCGCATAAACAGACGCACGCGCACGTCTCATTCTGAAAAGCACAGCCTCTCCATTACCACGTCTCTCCTGCATTTCAGACCTGAGAGATGCCGTTCGATGGGAGATTTTCTGTCCCCGCTTTGGTCGTGGACATTTGTGACAGAAACAAGGGCGGCATATTTTCATC
>JBAJHX010000033.1:19333482-19346439 GCA_037176925.1 Amniataba percoides
CACACACACACACACACACACACACACACACACACACACACACACACACACACACACACACACACACACACACTTGTATACAACGAAATGTGAGGGGGCAGCGGGATCCCAGCATGCAGGGTTTAACAGCTAATACCCCTTAGATTAACCACCCCCGGTTCCCCTCTCTTGCACACACACACACACACACACACACACACACACACACACACACACACACACATACAACATCTTCCACAAACCAAGATTAACCTCCCACGATTTACACAGTGTGTGTTGGTCATGCACACACACACACACACACACACACACCTTCAGGGTGTGTTGCTATCCCCCTACCAATAAAAACAACAAACAGAATGAGAGCACATAGTCAGCCTTAAGTGACCAAGCTACTGTTCATGTGACTGTCTGTCTGTCTGACTGTCACACACACATGCTCAAGCACACACACAAATACACACTGCTTGGCTTTATCTCAGCTGTAAGAATTGATCCCCCATGGATTTCAGAGGGGTCACGTGATTTGATAACCTCTGCAGGATTCCCTCTGGTCAGGAGGCCTTTTTCTGCCTGCGTGTGTGTTTGTGTGTGTGTGTGTGTGTGCGCACATTATTTTTGGTCCGGTATAAAATGAATTCTCCATAGACTGATACAGCATACCCTAATCTAACGTCTGTCTGTCTCTGAGGTCTGAGATTGAACAATGGCTGGGAATAATGTTAACATCATTACACTGCTGGTAATGGGGATTTATCATGTCTCATCTCTTTCTCTCCCTCTCTCCTTATCTTCCCCTCTTTCGCTTCATCTATTTTTCACTCCGTCTGGCTCTTTAACTCTCTCTCTCTTTCTCTTTCTGCAGTCTCCACTTTCATGCCCGTACCTTGCTACTGACTGATACTTTCAAGGATTATTTTTAAGGGCCGCTAAGATCAAACACCCTGAGCCCGGGCCCTGCCTCGGTTACTCAGACTCCGGCCCCTTTAATTAGACACGGCTAATAACGCTAAGCATGTGCTGATAGCCATCTCTCTGATAAGGCTAGCCGCGCAAGGACATAGGGCCCCATTCTACCTTTTTTATAGCGCAACCTAAGGTTAAAACAGCTAGTTAGCAACCTTATTTTACGGCGCGGCCCAGTCACGCTTGTGCCCAATTAACGGGCTAGTTGGCACTTACACAGCATTAACTTGCAAACGGAGGATCGCAGTCGGGCCGCGCACTTCTAAGCCAAGCTCGCTGCTAACAAGGGCAACTTAAAATGCTAAATGCATTATGAAAATGTATGAAATAATAATGTATAAAAGGATATATGATCAGAGGACACTCAATAAAATGATTTTTAGCAGAATAATGATCAGGGGGGAGGATAATGAGCAGCGGCTACAATAACATAATGGCAAGAAATTGTGCTATTGATGATTTTTAAAAATGTATTTAAGTTTATGATGTTGCAGTTTTTCTCGTCTTTTCAAACATCATCTGCTGCACAAACAGCACGCTAGCCTCGAGGATAATACGGCGCATGGTGGATTGTATTTTAAAAATTTTACCAAGAGAGAATAAATGTTAAATGAGACGTTCACGGGCTGATTAAAACAAATGTTAATCACAGTAAAAAGGTGCTACAAAAAGCCACAAACCCCAAAATAAGTCAGTCAAAGTAAAAACCCTATAATTAGTCTCAGAGCTACCACTTTTTCAGTAATCATTCTTGTATAACTGGGAAAACATCCAATAAAATCATCCAACTTGCATGTTGGATGATTTTATTGGATGTTTTCAGATGGTAGTTTGACTCTTAATTAACATGGATACTCATGTTTGGGCTGAGTTACGCTGTTGGTTTGGAAAATCACTCCAGGCCATATCTCTTTAGATGGATTGATCTAGGTGAGGATGATTCTGTAAGCGGTGTGTGTGTGTGAGTGTGTTTCCACGTGTGTGTGTGTGTAGGATGAAAATAGGGGTGGAGTGGAGGCATTAATTCCGATCATTAAGAACTTGGATAGCCTCGGGGCGCAAACCACTGAAATCAACTGCATGTAAACTCGGAGACGACTCACCAGTTGTTCACTTGTAGGATGGTGAGGCCTGTGTCTTGTGCCAGCTGTTTCTTCTGTTCTTCTGATGGGTAGGGATGCTGCAAGAAAAAGAAAGAGAGGACACTTTTTAGAAAAGGCTGACCGCAAATTGTTTAATGAAGCTTCTTGTTGTTGGTTAAAAAAAAAAGTGGGGGGCTTGATGTGCCTTTTAGTAAGGAAAGAGTTTTTATAGGGCGCAGGTTACACACACACAGACACACACAAAACCACAGTGCGTAATGAGAGGTAGAAAATGAGACGTGTGCTCAAGCTCATTGGTGCGTAGGTGTCAGTATGTGCCCGAGCGTACGTCTTTGTGGATGTATACCATAAGTGTGTGTGAGTGTGTGCACGCTAATGTGCCTCTCTTCCCCCCCGATCATTAATGGAATATGAAATCTTGTAATTAATGGCAGCCAAAAAGGCAAGCCAATTAGAAAGTTAAGTGAAGTGGAGAACCAGCTCTGGTAATTAGGCAGCCTCTTACACAAATATATTCGCGTCAACGGCCCCCCTTTCACCCCGCTGCATATGTAATCAGCGAGCGGGGAATATGTAACGTTAACCCGACGGAATACAGACAAGAAAATGTAAAACCTCTTGTCTTTATTGCTGCAGTTTGCTTTCATCCTCGCTGCAGTTGGTACAATAACACGTTTGTTAAGTTTGCCACTTTGCTGTAATCATTTCTGCAGTTTCAGTGCACTAATTGTACGTACAGAAAGCCTTATAGGTTTCATCTCTTTAGAGTCAAGACAGGATATCACACACTGCTACCTCAGCGATTAATTAAGGCGAATTTTGACTCTTTCAAATCTTTAAAACTAAAAATCCGCCGGTGAAAAGGTGCAAAAAATTTCTGTGATCTGTGTAATTAGACTTTTTCATCTTGTCTTAACTTACCTTTTGTATTTTTTTTTTTAATCTAAACTCACCATCTTGACATTGCAGTTTTTCATTTTTGGGAGTTTTTTTTTGTTTGTTTTTGCACCTACGAAAGACACATTATTTTACCTCACGCTGGGGTTATTTTCTATTTGTCTGAACTATGAGTCACGACTGCAAGACAAACAGCGGCTCAACTGTGAGAAAGGCGACCCAAACTGGCTTCAGTCCGGGTGTTTAAATATAAACTACCGACTGCAGACCTTCCTCGAAACCCCAGCTGAGAACAGTTAAAGTCGAGCCACCTGTTTAAATATATAGAATGAATAAATTGGATAAATGTGAACTCGGGGAGTGTGTTGATTTATATTAGAGTGGGGGGGGTATCACAGTTGCACGGAGCCTTGTTCACAGAGGACAATGTGCTGTTCATGACCAAGACAAGACATGGACTGTGCTGAACAACATAGGCAGGCCATAAAAGAGGAGAAGAGGAGGGAGGAGCAAGGCAGAGATAGAGAGAATAGATTGTTGAAGGGATAGCGCAAACTGAAAAATGTGTACATACATACATAGGAAGAGATACATATATAAGTAAAGAGGATCCTTAAAGATCAGTGAATCATCCAAGTGCTTTCATTTGGCCAACCAGGGCTGTAAAGTTTTCTTTTTTTCTTAGTTCTCTGTATCAATATATACCATTAATGGCAAAGGAAAAAAGTTGATTACAGGTTACTTTTAATTTCTTGAAAGTAAAGAGCAGCATAGCAGTCGCCATGCGCAGAAATTTAAAAGAAAGATTCCCTTTTACGTCTTCTGCTGAATGTGTGTGTTGGCTTTTTCGGCGACTAGGAATGATGGGAATAGGCATTTACATGACACATATATATATAGCTCACCATGTTATGATTACCAACAATCGGCGCCACACATATGGCTACTGTACGATATAGTGAGTATGTCTAACAAGCAAACACACACTTAATAGTCAATCAGACGTGCAAAATCAGTGCGGCGCCAGCGTTTTCATTTTTTCAATCCAGTTTTTTTTCAGCGCATAATGAACAGGATTGTGTTTAATGCTGGGACGACCCAGCGGAGAGAGAGAGGAGACTGATTTTTCCCAGCCTCCCCTTGTCCATGTGATTGGTTGTGGGGAATGGGAACACAAGGAGGCTAATTTCATGCGCTAAGTTATAATTGCATTGTCGCCTCTGGCCAAATTTGTGTCCACTTCTTTTCTATAACTATTTTTGTATGCCTTTATGTGTGAGCGTGGGTGCGTGTGAACTGTCTGACCATTCATTTGCTGCATGTGTGCGCTCAACTATCTTCCATGCTGTAGACTGATGATATCAGAATTGAGATAACTGCAAATCTGGGGCACCGCTCGCCTGCCCACGTGTGTAGAAAGTGAGAAAACATTGTTCTTTGGGGCTTGTGTCATCTGATGTCTTGAAGCATTGAGCATATAGACGCCACACACATTCACAGCCCACATATTACAAATAATCATGTGAATAACGTGTCTTCTTTTTTTTTTTTTTTTTTTTTTACGTCTTTCTTCTCCACAAACAAAGCTGATTGAACAGGAAAAGATCAATGTGTCCATTCTAGATCTGCTGTGGAAACTGCAGTGCCTGCCTCGTGATATTGGGGGGCTGCGGCCATGCCAGGGGCCACAATACAGCACAAATACACCCTGTTTCTGTGCTTCCCTCCCTCTGAGCTTCCCAGAACACACACCCGCAGACAGACAGCTATACACAACTAGTCACACACAGATAGACACGCACGCAATCTCAATCTCAGACAAGCACTGGGAGGAAAATGTGCTCGGTGGCATGAGTGTGCTCTGTTGGATGCACATCCTGCTAAATCTGGAATTTAAATAAATACAATTTTGAGCATCCTGTGCTTATAATATGATTAACAGTAACAGAATAAACTACCCAAAAAGTAAATAAAATGTGTGGCATTAGCTCCATCTAAATCAGCTAATATGTAAATGCTGTTTATACATCAATACATCAATAATAATATGATTACATAACACAGGAGGGGATCATTTTGCTGCAGGACACGTACTAAAATTGTGAATGCAGGACTTGTAATTGAGTGTTTTCACCTTGTGGTATTGCTTCTTCTACTTGTTAAGCGAGGGATCTGAAAACTTTTTCCACTGCCGCATCCTGGCCCTAATACAACCTTTCAAAGTTCTACATGTGCCAGACTTTCCGCGTACAAAATAACACACTTAATGGATAAGTTACCAGGAAGAGATGGCCAGAAAGCCAGTTCATCAGAACTGTTTTTGTCCTCCTTTTTTTTTTCTAAACCGCCAAATTAGCTCCTATCTGTCAAAACACTGTGATTTAGTTTCTCGCGCAGCAACAAGTCGCCCTGTTTTAATATTGTCTGTGAGTGATTCTGGTGTCTTAACGGCCTTTGGCTGTGGTTCAGCGGGTTTAGAGAGACACAGAGAGAGAGAGAGAGAGAGAAAGGCCTTTAGTGAGAAAAGCAATAACATGTTCTTTAAAAGAGCAGATGGAAAGTTTCTGCGCATCCTTCCCTCCCTTCCCTCTTCCCTCCGCCTATCTTAATGATATGTCTTCTCCAAATATACAACTCCTTTCATGAGAATTTCCACCCTGCTCGCAGCTCTCTGCTGGGCTCTGAGCATGTGGGTGCCAGGAGGGGTGTGTGTTTTTACTTCTCTCTTTTGGGTGTCTTATCAGTCCCAATGTCTGTGTGTGTGTGTGTGTGTGTGTGTGTGCATGCGTGGGTGTGAGCGTACATGTCTGCTTTCTTATGTGAGTCCATGTCTGTTTTCTCGTGCGTCTCCATTAGAGTCGAAGATTTTGCTCGAGTGTGTTCATCCCTGTGTGGACATTACAGCGTGTGTTTACGCGTGTGTGTTTGTGTTTTTGAGCTCGCCATGTGTGCGTGTCTGCGTGCAGATGTGTGTGTGGGTGAGTAACAGAGCATCAGTAACATCCCCTCCCTGTCTGACCGTCTTCCTCTCTGACCCCGACAGACAAGAACAAGCGAGGGATAGATAGACGGAGAGAAGGAGGAAAGAGAGGAAGAGGGAAGGAGGAGGCAGGGCAGGAGACATGGAAATAGATATCTGGAGCCCCAGGGGTTTAACAAAGAGATAAGAGCATAAATATTCTGCGAGACCCCTCTTTATTTCCCTTGTCCCATGCCTAACCCAGGAGAAAACTATTTTAGGCAGAGCACTGGAAAAAAACGCCATGCATCACATTTATTAATGCTAAAAAAAAGAGTAATCAGATTATAGTTGTATATGAAAAATGGAAAATATATGATAACTCTAATTTAAAAGGACTTTTAAGAAAGCTTTATGAGCTTTAATTGATCTGCAGAAAACATACTTTTGGGCCTGACTGGGGAAAAAAAGTAGTCATATTACATTAGCAAAATAAAATGTTATTGTGAAAGTCATCAAAGATCATACTTTAGAAGTCTTACCTGACCTCTAGCATCACACTGGCTGCACCGTTATGATTTTGATTTCCTGTTCTGCTTCTGAGAAACCCGAAGCTGGGATGGCTTACAGTACGGGAGCAGCTATGGTGCAACACTCAAGGTCACTTTTACATGTGCGAGACATGCGTCTATTGTTTAGATCGAATCTTTCACCTTTGAGGGGTAAACTGTCTGAACACAATATTAATCTCAAAGTTTAGCAGACACGAAAAAGCACTAACTTCCTAAAGGTCACGGCTCTCCAATTCTCATTTTTGCAACTTCTAAAGCGTATACAGCCTCACCTTATTCCCTCAGTGGTAATGAGAGAAGAAAGGAAAAAGAAAAACAGAGCAAGAGTCTGAGTCACCCTTTTGTCGGGGATGCTCCACTTCACCACGAGGGGAGGGCTGTTTCAGAAATGTCTTTTATCTTGCCGCTGTTCTCCCTTTTCTTCATCTCGCCTCCTCAGCAAAACCAGAACTGTTTCCTGTTGTTTCCCCTCACTGCTGCAAATTCTTTTTTGATTTTTGACTTAAAAATAACAAACCCCACCTTTAAAAATGACATAAACTTTGACTGAACAACACCATGTGTATGATCAAGCAATGAAATATAAAAAAAATCAAATAACTGTGTAGATTTTCAGATACATATATCTTAAAACATATATGCAGCATTTTAACTGATCAATCTTAATGTGTGTGATTCCATCCTTGTTAACCAAAGCTTTGCAGCTAGAGTCCTCTCACCCCTTCTTTAGCCATTAGCATTATGGTGTTATCATAGCACATATATCTATTTAAAGCTGTGCTTCCCAAGCCTCTGTGTGTCCCATTAAAAAGCCTTGACACGCCACATTAACTTTATAAAACTGCGACCATGAAACAGGATGGAGGGAGGAAGAAGAGAGAGGAAAATCATATGTTGGCACAGTCATGTGATGTCCCTCAAAAAGAGGCCATGACACTGCACAATCTGTGGATAACAGACATGGGTCAGTGGTATTTTGAGCGCACTTTACCACCAGATGGTTGGGGTTAGCCACAAGGCACAAGGATGCAATAAAATGCAGTGAATCACAGTAAACAACTTGTCAATAAGCAACAATCTGCCTTAGTGCACTTTTGTTTTCGGGGAGGTACTTTCTGCTCATTTTTCAGCAGCCCACCTGTCCTGACACAGTAAACCCCACTGACCTGAAGCAGGTTACAGACACATTATGCATGGTTATTGACTTGCATGTACTAGCTGAGGTAAAAGTGAAAAGCCCTGACTGGGCCAGGTCTGTTCCCCTCACTGTTCCCAGGTCAAATCTCCGTGGAAACCAAGCTGCCCATCAGGAATGCCTGACGGCTAATCCAGGGGCCTTTTTGGCTAGAAGGGCATCAGAGTATCATACCAAACTGTCTTACACACACACACGCACAAACACACAGTTTACTGGAAGTGTGGCCTTGCTGCCAGACGTGTATGAGATTACCTTAAATATTTGGGGAGGCGAGCACATTGTTATGCTAACAACAAATGCCCAGAACCCCTGAGCACAAGCAGACTTTAAAACAAGCGATCCAAACTGTAAGCCTGTCGTATTTCATACAGCAAGCCACTAATTTCAAAAATTTTTCCTGCTCATTCAGTGGAAGTTTCATCCTCTGTGTGTGCGCTCACGCTGCGCAGTGAAAGCTACGCCATTTCAAATTCCTTTCTGTGTAGGTGGCATCGACTGACATCCCTTTCACTTCATTAGGGAGCAGGGACCCAGCAACAAAGCTGGCTCTGGGAGAAAGGGGGGATTAAAGAAAAAAAGAAAAGAGAGTGAGAGCGAACAAAACAACAACAGAAAAAACAAAGCATCCCTAACCTAATTTCCTCTGATTCGGGTTGCTCCAATGCAAAATAACAAAACAGAGCAAAAACAGATCTTTTGAGAGACTCGAAATGAACCAACTACAAGATGAGCGTTTTAGAGTGCCCTCTGTAAAGACGCAAAATAAACGCCCCGTCTCAGTGCTGTAAAGCGCCAAAAAAACAGAAACAGACTCTTTTGTGGCGTCGGACTACGGTAAACCAACTCAAAGCTCGAAGCATTAATAATTCACCACCACTGTTTTGTTTTTGTTTTTTTTTTTTAAACCTCGATAGATCGACCAGAAATGGCAAAGAAACCCCCTTTTCAAACTGTTTTTGTCATCATATCTCTCTATCTCTTCTAAAGATAAAGAAGGTGGAGGGAAAAAAAACAGATGTTCTTGGGCTTTTCATTCATTAATGAGCATTTTCCCTCTCAAAAAAACAGCTTTTGTTGATTTAGGGAAATCTCACAGCGCTCTTGCCTATGGGAATGAGATAAATCTAGTTAGCTGGTGAGGCAAAGGGTGAAAAGTATGTCATTAAAGCTCTAGTACAAAGTGGATTAGACAATGTACAGCATTACCGGCTTCTCCACTATGATAATTGATGATTAGCATCATTCATCGCTTTTAAGAAAAATTCTAAGGGCACATAACGTGATGCAGGGCAGCAGCCTCCATCATAGCTGTTCCTGCTGCAGGGTGTGAACAATGATCTGTGTGCTTTACAGTTGGGTGGGTCTCTAGCCTATGTGTATACTGAAGCTTACAGCGTGTATGCACATGATCAGGTCTCAAGTCTTAACAGAGTGCTGTATTGTTGTGTTTAACGCTGAATGTAAAGGGTGAGGTCTGCTGACACTGACGGAAAGCATCTTATATGGCGTGCTGTATGTGCAGCGTCTCTGCTTGCTTTCACTAAGAGCGAGGGCGTGCTTCATTAGTCCTCTCTATTCCAGCTCAGGGGAGGCTAAATTTATTAAGGGGGCCGGATGTTGCACAACACCTGCTGCTGTGCTTCCCTCTGTGCAATAAAGGGAAGGGGGTGCAGCATGCTAGCTAGTGCTAGTGGTAAGCGCTGCTCGTTGGACTGAGGCTGATGAGCTGGGGCTAATTCAGGGGGTGATTATGTAGTTTGCTGGACCACTAAACCTCTTTAAGCCCGTAATTACTGCCTATTTGAGCGAGGGGAGGCACTCCAAAGCAATCGGTACTTGCACCAAGCGGCGCAGTGAACGGCTGCCACAGCTGGAGGTGGGCCGCCTCAGGGCTGCCTGGGATGGAGGGGTGTGTAAATGGGGAGTAGGAGGCATCCACAAAGCCTCAGCCCAGTCAGGTACCATGGAAAGCTGAGAGAAAACAGCAGGACGCCCCTCGAAGCGCTGGCGTGCTAGCTCCGAGCTACAGTGCTCGGAGCTGGCGTTCTAGCAGTGATCTCTGAGCTTAAATACAAATGTTCTCTTGTTACGCGCGGCTACAATACACGGAGCTCGTTACACGGGGCTGCAGACAGACAAAGCGCTCTTACAGGAGAGTTCAAGACAACAAAACAAAAACTATTAAACGAGCAGACTTCCTAACCACACAAAACTCCTGTGACTGAATTGAGCTCTGAAGATAAAGGAGGAGGAGGGGGCTGGATATGTCATTGTGGTGAGAAACTAAGGGGCTTTTTTTAGACTCAGTGTCTGTGACATACAAGTGGGAATCAGATTCTCAGATTGCACCTCGACCATGGGGGAATACATTTCATTTCACCTGACTTTCAAGGAAATTTGACTTTACGTAATGCCACTGAAATCTGATCTCTCTGAGGAAGCAATTTGGGGACCACAGAACATTCTAATAACCCTGGCGATATTATTATGTTATTATCATAATTACCCTTTTGCCCCCGACGTTTTAATTAGAAACTCACCGTTGGCCCCTTGGGGGGTGAAAAGAACCTGGGTTGGGGGAATGCTGAAACTAGGTAAGGGTATTTCACAATTGCTCCCTTATGCTCTTTGGAGCAGCAAGCATAAGAGAGGAGGAGGACGCTATTGAAAGATGAAGCTCTCCCGCTCACCTCCCCTTGTCTTTCTCTGACATCTCTGTCATTCAAAGTACGGCTACACCCCTCCCTCCCTCCTCTGGTTCCTCTATCTCCATATCTTTCACCCCCCCACACCGTCTCCGCCCCCTCCATCCTTCTGTTCTATATTTAGCATTTTGCTTAACTATCTCACGCTGCCTCCTTTTCTCCCACCTCCACTTAACTCCACTCTTTTACCTCTCATCTTTCCCTTCAGTTTTAATATCCTCGCCTCTCTCTCCTCAGCTGAAACCCCCCCATCCATCTCCCTCTTCCGCTTTTTCTCCCATCTCTCTCTCCCTCCCTCCTCGTCTTCAGCGGCGGAGGGCCTTCTCCATCAGTGCACCGCTTTTACAAATCAATGACTTAATCTGTCGTAACAAACAAGTGAGCAGCACCCTCAGCACTGTTCACTTCCACCACCACCACCCCTTCCTCCCAACATTGCTAACACTACAACAGCGCGTCTCAGAGCGAGCGGAAGGAGAGAAAGGGAAGAAAGCCGACAATTATGCAATGTGAATTGCAGTGAGACGAGACCAGAGTGTCTGAAGAGAGAGAGAGGCATCAATAGAAAGGAAAGACGTGAAAATATGAGGGACACAGAAATGTTTGAGGGAAGAAAGAGAGAATAAGGAAGATAGTAAGAAGTGAGGAAAAATAAAAAAGTGTGTGTACGCGTTGGGTTTTTCCAAGCCACATCTCCTCTGCAAGCCCTCAGCTCTGCCCGACTCCTCTACCATGAGTTATTGCCTGTCTGCATTCACCACCTGGTTCACTAGCTATGATTTCTCTCACTCCAGCGGACACACAAACACACACATGTCCGCACACATGCTTGTTTGTGTGTGTGTGTGTCATAGACGCACTAGCACTGCCACGCACACAAACGCACACTTGACCGCCCTGTTCACCAGGGGCACCTTGGGTCAGCGGGCCAAATGTAAACACGCCACCAGCCTATGGCCATACCTTCCATATCACCTGCTTCCACTGCACCAGGAGAGTCTTAACAGAAAACTTAACATTATGAGAGAACCACGTGAAAAATGATGAGTTATGGGTGGATATCACAAGATAACTCATTTATAAATCATAGCTCGCTCTCCAATGCCTTTGAAACGGCACGAGCGCACCAATATTGCTATGATATCACGATTCACGGCCATTAACATGTGAGGGAACACTGCTGAACATTATAGGAAAAGGACCAAGAGGGAGTCGTGGAAGGAAAAAAGGGGGAGAAAGGGAGAGAGGCAGGCAGAAGGCATGCATAAAAGATAGGAAACCCTTATGGTTTGTCAGAAAGAAGCGTTTTGTCAGAGGGAGACAGAGTGGGGTGAGGGGGGAGAGAGAGGGAGAGAGGGTTCACGCATGGGAGAGAATACAAGTGGGAGGAACTGAATTGATAAATTAGTTCAGCCAACGCGCAAACTGATTACCACGACGGCGAAGCCACAGGATCCATCGAGCGCGCGCGTGGAATGAGACACAAAGACGCGCGCACACTCGTACACAGACACTCACAAAAGAGACGTGAAGCTGACACATACAAATAATAGCACGAGTGCATATGCAATCACACGCAGATGCACACACACACGCACACACACCAAATGTATCTAGGGCAGGCTGCTGCAGTTGCTGTAAGTAAAAGGTATTGAGCTGCTGACTCCAGCCAGAAAAGATCCCACAATCCTCTGGATCACCAAACACAGCCTAATGGATAATGGCTAACAGCTAGCGCTAATGTGATTTCACACTTAGCAGATTTAATATATCACTGGCTGAACAAAATCATGCTACACACACAATCTATGCTAAACTCGGTCTCTCGAAAGGTGGTCAACATTTTACTGCCAAAGCTTCATTTAAGGAGTTTTAAACAAAAAAAAAGAGGAAAAAATACAGGAAGTTTGGAGGTCATGGATCTGCCTACAGTGAGAATGAGAGGCGAAAAACCGCTAACACTGCTAATCTCTCAGTGTTGGTTACAAGTATTCCATCAAGCTAACCACACAGTCATGACAATATTTTTCCTCGACTCTTCCACACGTCAACTTGCCACTCACTCTCCAATAAATACCACAGCGATGGTGGGGAACTCCACACCCCACCCAGGCGCTGACGTCACTGCTGTGGGACTATACAAAAGTGTGTGTGTGTGTTTGAATCTATTTGTGTGTGTGTGTGTGTGTCTGAGGGCCGAGAGCCGGGCCCCTTCTTCGGATTTACAAATCATCGTAAACTGATTAGTGGGGCTACCAAACCAAGGATGATTTCACACATCCGAGTTATTGGGCCTTTGTCCACTCTGCAGACACACACATTCACACACACACACATTCACATTAATCACACACAGCTGATAATGAAAAATAGAACGAGTGTGAAACACATCTTCAGCGAGAAGCCATCAATCACTCGGACGTACAACAATGAAACCACACACTGAACTGTTTCATAGTTTCCCAACTATGAAATTATATGAGGTTGTGTGTGTGTGTGTGTGTGTGTGTGTGTGTGTGTGTGTGTGTGTGTGTGTGTGTGTGTGTGTGTGTGTGTG
>JBAJHX010000033.1:19347207-19368114 GCA_037176925.1 Amniataba percoides
CACACACACACACACACACACACACACACACACACACACACACACACACACACACACACACACACACACACACGCTTTCCCTTTGGTCCAGATCTATGGCAGACATTTTGGAAAAGTTCAAAGGTGACATGAATTAAAAGTTAACTGCCCTTGAGGGCTTTTAAAAAGTGGAGTAAAACGATACAAGAAACAGACAAGAAAGCAGGAGAAAAAGCTGAAACAAAGAGTTGACAGAAAAGTAAAGGGACTGTGTAAAATAGATATATGCATTTATTTTTACAGCTAATTGTTCAGCCAGCTTTGAGACTTGGAGACCTCTTTTGTTTTGAATGTTAACATCACTACCTATATATACTACATGTAAAGTTTATCTAGTCTTTGCAGTAGTGTAGTTGGACTCTGAACTGACCTGATGAGATAAAACCAACCAACTAAAATGTCAAACTAGTTACAAGAATTATTTCGATGTAGTTAATGACCACGATTCAACCAATGTGACTTCCATACAGTGATTTTAGTAAACTACGCCGGTCATCTCAACATATGATCGATAAAAATGTCAATGTCTGCCCGATATTTCTCTAAAACAACAGATATATTTCGAACTGCCGACATCTGCCGCGTGTCAGTCTTTCTACCCACCTACTGTATCCCTCTATTCATCTATTCATCAACTCATCCATCCATCATTCTGTCCATCAATCATGAAACAGATGGCCTTTCAGGAGTCGGTGTCAGGACTGATGGCTTCCCTCTGCCTCGGCCGTACCATTACCGCCCCTCCACCTACACCCCCAGACACCTCACATAACACACACACACACACACACACACACAGACACACACACAGACACACCTCCGACACATGGACCAGTCTTACTAATCTACAATCCACTCCCACGAACCGCTATCTGTAGTCCCGGAAAAAGGGTCATCCGCCTATCAGCTTTCAGTACACACACTAAAAAAAAAAACATGGAGGCGAAGAGTAACTGTGTGACCAGCAAGTCTGTGTATCAGTGAGGGTCAGTCCACAAAGAGAAGCCCCCAAAGAGAGCTGTCTGCCTTTGGTCCCTGGGGCCTGTCAAGAGGGATAATTGATGATGTTTTCATTACAAGGTGTGGGGTAATGTGGGGGTTGGGGCACAGTATGAGTGTGTGCATGGTGTGTGTGTGTGTGTGTGAGTGTTGTGGGGGTGGGCAGGTTGACTCAGCTGCCTCCTCTTTGACACCAAGCACTCTTGCGATTGGTACAGACGAGCCTTTGCTTCCAAATGCCCCCTCGTACAAACATGACACACGCTCACACTAAAGCAATCACGCACAGTTTTACACACACCAAAAAAAGATGGCCCCTCAAAGACAGATGCACACACACACACACACACACACACACAAACACACAGCCCAAAGCTAAATCCATTCCCAGAGATAAACTATCTCAAACCGAATAAAAATGCAGAGAATAAGACTAACTTGTTCTCTTGTTTTTCCTCTGCCGCTCTGTCTCATCACAGTGTCACGCCAGGCCTTTGGCAGATCTGTCTGTCTGTCTGTCGTCTCTTAGGACCCCTTTGAAATCCTAATGCAGTGGCGCCTAAGATTCTGACTGCCACTTAGATTGAATTAAGACCTAATCGGAGACACCAGGCCACATAGGCCACTATATTACTTTACAGTATCAGGATGGACATCGTGCCTTTGTTGTCGTCTATGAATAAATGAATGAAAATGCATAAAAAAAGTTTGCAGATGTTTCCCTATTAAGTTCGCTTCCTGGTGTCTTTTCAAAGTTATTAACGAGGCGTCCCGATGGCTTGGATGGTCAATTCAAATTATTTCTCAAGAGAAACTTAATTTGTGCAGTGGATAACTAAGACAAACAAGTCTAACAACAATCACAGGACAACCGTAGTCACAAACATGAAAAGAATACAAGTAACGTCTAATGTCTGTGTTCTGGTTTCAATTCAAGCTTTGTTTCTTCATCACACTGTCCTCGTTTTAAACTGTATCTCTATTTCTGTAAACGTATGAGTCAGATTCCTTGTATGTGTACAGATACGTGGCCAGTAAAACTGAATCAGATTCTGATGTCATCCCCCTCTTTCCTCTCTGTTTTCTTCTTGCATCCATAACAGCGTGATAAAGCTGAAAATGGACGAATGTTAGATAAACATTGACTGTTGTAAAAATGAAGGTTTTTGCGTGTACAAAATTGTTTGGACCGGCAGGATAACACCCTTTCAGGCCCGGGTTGCCGTGGCGGGTCAGGGTTGCCGCGGGTGACCAGGGTGCTGACACGTCCAGGCTCCAGCAATAAACAGCCGAAGACTAATGGCATCTGAGGCAATGGCGAACTCTGACCTCTGAAGTATTTTTTTTCTCCCTCCCTTCTGTTGTTTAGATGAGGCTTTTACATATCTGGTTTGTGTTCTCTTCGCTGAGAAGTTCGGGAACTGATCAGTCGTCAGTTTGGGGAAACAATCTGCTAAATTTTTATACTGATTATAGGCTCTGTAACAGATAAAACACAATACTGAATAACTATATGAGCATTAAACCAATTTAACTTGACAGGTACTTCCTTGAAAGTGATGCTTTTTATGGTCACAGAGACAATAATTTGCTAAAAAAAATGTACACACAGATAACCTCCAATTAACAGAAACTATTTCCTTACTGGCTTGACAGTAAAGTGGGGAAATATCTTGCCTTTAACGCTTAATGCATCTATCCATTCATCCATCTATCACCTCCTCTCACCCCTCCTCCCACCCTGCACGCCCAGCCTGGATTCCTCCACCACCCAGGGCCCACGACAGCGAGGCTCCTGGCCTCCTCTCTGCCAGCGCAGAAATGAATTATATTGCTTTTCACACCTGTTTCTGCTCAAAACCCTGCTGCACGCTGCTGTGTTAAAAAAAAAAAAAAAAATTTCCAAGGGGGGTAACGGCGCTCCCCCAGCTCGGCTACATCTGCGTACACGAGCGGTTAAATTAGACTCTAATTGTATTAACGGGGGATTATGCCTTCCAGTTTTTATATTCTCTCTCGCGCGCTCTCTGTGCATTTTACACATTTTAAGGGGAGAAAAGAGGAGGAGGAGGGGGAGAAAAAAAGCAGCTCATTGAGGGTTTGCGGGTTGGCTTCTTTTATGAGCTGCGATCACGGCTGCCCCTCGTTACACCGAGTCTGTGTACAAATAGGAGGGGAGGAGAGCCAGAATGAGAGTGTTAGTGATAATGTGTATGAGAGTGTGTGTCCCAGTCTGCCAGGCTAATATACCGATGCTAACGCTCTGAGTGCCAACCCCCCACCATCGCCCCTCCCTTGCCCTTCCTTTCTACACACACACACACCTACTTCAGTTTAGCAAGGCAACAATCTAAACGGGGATACGGGTGGTGTGTGTAGTGGGAAGGCGGGGGTGAATTCCATCTAATTACTCTATCACATAATTTCACAAATTGCCTTTTCATAGGGGAGTGGAGAGCAGAGCACAGGGCGCGTTGGGGATTTGAGGCCTGAGCTTTCATTTACTACTCATTTCTTGTTAAATTAAACAAGAAAATACCATTTGTGGGGAGGGAGGGGTGCAGGGCTAGATGGCGTGGATGGGTGGGGGGTAGGCAGATTTCAGCTGCACAATAGGAGGGATGGAGGAAGCTGAGATCGAGTGGTAGTTATTTCTTCATCTTGACGCTTATCTGTCACGAATCAAATTAAAATTCACTCCACAGCTTAAATTATTTGTTCAGCATATATTTTTTGGTTATTCCTAAAAAAAACACATACTTCAGAACAAAGTCTTCAAGTTTAAACACATCTCCATTGGTGTGATATAAAGCTGCGTCTGTCAATTGGATGAAAGCAGTTTTTCTCTTATCAAACATCCCCTTCAGTTAGTCAATAAAGCCAAATGGCTGCGAGTAGTTAGAACATCTGTTTAATAAAGAATGTCAATGGAAAACAAACATCAAAATGAGATGAGGACACAAGTGGAAAAGCCCTCCCCTCTCCTTTATTTTGGTTCCCCACCAAGTTTACAGCTGCATGTCAAGCTGGCAGCAAGCTGCGTGATTCGGCCTTTGGTGACAGGCGGTAAACGCTAATGTTTTGTAGTCGCTCCAAGTCGGGGCAGCCAAATTGTTCCGATGAACTTGTCCCACAAGCACTGTCGACAACACATGAGCTCATTGGGCGTGTTGGAGAGAACTCGGCGAGCTGCGACTGTCGTCATCATCACAAATTCAATAGCACTGCTCTATCTGTCACTCTACCCATCCCACAACCGATAGAGGCAGCTTTATCTCTTTATTTTACTTCATCTCTCTGCACAGGGGAATATTCATTACACATAAAGTGCTGTGACTTTGACCCCGAAGCTGATAATACTGTCAATCCTGGGAATTACAACAGTTTATAATGTTGGTCTCCATGCTTATAACAAACATGGCACTCTCTTTTATAAAATTTCCCCCTTTTTCCTCTTAGAACAAGAAATTAGCATCCTTGATGGATGAACAGAGATGCAGAAACATCTTCAAAACAACCCTGAGAAAACAGCCATATGAATGCCACCTACCACCTACCCTGCTGGTGCTCTCGCAGCCTCAGTTTGCCACCCACCTTCCCCTTCCGCTTCAGTACAATGAGTACTCCCCGAGGGTCCAAGTGTGAGGGCGAATAACAGAAAATACACCAAGGTGGGTATCCAAACTTCTACCCCATTCTGCTCTGTCCTATTGTTTCTCCGCCGCCACATTCCTGCATATTTATTTGACTTGACAAATAACAGATCCTGACTCCCATATTCAGGTTTGTGTAGGCTCACAGCGCTCCATGCTATGAATATGTGTGCGTTTAAGTGTGTGCACGCATGCATGCAGGCATCTGCGTGTGCCTAATTGGCATTGTGTCTATCTCTAAGAGGCCAGACTCACAACCTCCATCCCTGCGAAACAAAGGCGGTCCAGCTGATGATGCTGTGGATGAGCCTGGATCAGCTGTCCATGTTTGTGAGAGACATACTGCCAGTGTAAGAGATACTGTAAATGTTTTTCCATTAGAGGTGCTATGTGTAGCATTTATAAACACGGACATATGGTGATTAAATTAATGGTGACACTGAAGAATGATTAGTGTAAACAAATGAGACCACTGCAAGCATTTATCTGACACCAGTGGTATTGTTTAATGCCAGTGTTTCTCAAAATTAAGACCACATTTCCCATAAACAGAGACTATGTTGCTCCTCTCCGCCTGGGTTTAATTTCTGTTTGGGTTTACTGAGGAGGATAAACATATTGGAAGTGATTTTTCCATCAACCTTCTAGTTTACTTCGCAGTTCGGAGAGCTTTATCTCTGTTTGCACTGCAAGGGCAGCGGCTTCTTCCCGTTTTGTGCCAGAAAGCCACGTACCCTGTGTGCCATTGTGTGCCTGCATCTACGGATATTTTAGTTCCTCTTTCTCTTTCGCCTGGGAGAAGGAAAAGGTTGATGGATCCTCCTTATCCCCCTCTTCACCTCCTCGCCTTCTCCTCCTCTTCTTCTTCTCTTCTCCCTTGCTCCCTTGACACTCACTTATATCCTTCCCACTGTTTGAGATCTAACAGAGCAGAAGCCTCCCATAAGCCCAACTCATGGTGTAATATGACACAGTAGGTGTGTTGCTGTGTGCGTGTGTGTGTGTGTTTCACGAGGCGAGTGTGCGCTGAGCTGCGTTTCCACAGACAGGATGTGTGTATGTTTCAAACACCTTTCCTCTGTAGCCCAGAAGGTTTCAGGGGGTGTATGGGTTGAGGTCAGGGAGTTGGAGGAGAGGTTAGTGTATACGTGTGATGATGTGTGTGCGTGTATGTGTGTGTGTGTGTGCAGGGTGATGGAGAGCTGGTGGTTTGTGAAGGAGGTGCTGAGGGTCAGATGGAAAGGGGAGAGCACAAAGATAAACAAAAAAATATAAGAAGCCTTGTGAGATGTGTGCGCGCACACACACACACACACACACACACACACACACACACACACACACACACTGCAGCATGCGAAAGGAAAGAATTAACGCTGCTGGAAACAGAAGAGGACACATACAACATCAACGACGGGTCCGCAAATAAATAAATAAAAAGTGGAGCCCATGCAATATCCATAATCAAACAACAAAATTACTTTCCCCAGCATCCTCCCTGTTGGCTTGTGCAATTCAAACCAACACCCACTCAGCCAAACGGTATCGTGTTCTCCACAAAACTCCTGACACAGGCAGAATGTGTGTGACGCAAAGCTGGCTGAAGTTAGTTTCTGAAACATATATCCTTAACATGTAAACTAAAATGAAAATCAAGAGTTGTGATTCAGAGGCCTGAAAGCAGCTGTAGTTTTAAACACAGCAGTTTCAGTCTCTGCAATGTTTTTTTCACATCTTTTCTAAGCTAATTTCAGCAACTAAACATAGTAAAATGCTTGATTTGTATTACTTATTTCTAACATATAGTTTAACAGTAGATTTTCTCCACCTTTAAAGCTCTAGTGCCATTATCATTTTCTGCAATAATTGTAAACCAGAGGTTTTTAGATAAAACATGACACAAGTGACTTCTCAATGGCGCCAATTCAACAAAGACAAACAATAAACAACGGTATACTTGTCATTTAAGTAAACATGAGGCCAACTATCTATTTATTCTCTTCCTACTTTTGCATTAAGAGATGTTGGCATAAGGTCTAGAAATGCCAACTGTGGCTGGTGAATTTGATCACGTTATACCTGATACCAGCATGTGTTCAATAAAACAGCTTTTTATTTACTGTTAGCTCCATTTGGTCACATTCCAGTGTCAAAATACATGTTTTTTTTCCCACACTATCTCCCCCCCACCCACACAATTTGAGATGCTGTCAGCTGGTGCTAACGGCATTGGTATTCCCTGCAATAATTGAGCAGAAATAAAGCCAAACCACAGGCCTTTGCAGCATCCCAGGTATCTGTTAAATAATGACAGATTTGTTCTTAATAAGGTTCATCTATGTATCTGCAGTTATGGCCGGGGGCGTCTCTCCTTGGCTTCAACCTTATTCAGTTTCAGCAGATGAGGAGCGAGAGCGCAGGCTGCCGAGATCGCCGGCAGATTACACAGGCCTGTGTCTTTGAAGTGTTCACCGTACGAACCGGGATACTTTGTGGAGGAGAGGGGCGCTCTGCTGGGGTGTGTGTGTGTGTGTGTGTGTGTGTGTGTGTGTGTGTGTGTGTGTCAGAGTGTCAGTGTCTGAGGGTGTGTGTGCATGTATGTGCTCCTTTGTGTGCAAGTGTATTTGTGTCAAATAAGACAGAAGCAGAATTGGAAAGATAGAAAAGGCTGTGTGTGTGTGTGTGTGTGTGTGTGTGAGCAAGAAAGCCTGTGGCTGTGAAGTGAAGTTCAGCTCGCACACATGATACACATGATATGAAACTGAGAGCGGCTGAGAACAAATGCCGTTTCATTCAACTCACTGTTAGGTGCTGGAAGAGCCACGCTCTCATGATGTTGGTGGCCACCTTAGGGAAGATCCCTCTCTTCTTGTTGCGTTTCTTTTCTTTATCCGGGTCATCGTCATCCCCTGTGCTCGGCGAAGCCACGCTGTTGTCCAGGCCATCACCTGTCACATGACAAGAGACAGGAAGAGACAGCGGAGATCAGACACACAGTTTGTTTACTTCCTGCATTCGCTGCGCCTCTGCGTTCAAAGGGAATAAATACGATTTCGAAGGAATTCTGGAGGGCTTTGTATGCACAGACGGAGGGGTATAGAGACACAACAATGGCAAGCAGAGAATGGCTGGAAAACAGCACCTCATAAATGCATTCATTTTTAATACATTTATAAATAACCCTGCCTTTCATTTTTCTCCCCCCGTCACTTGAAAACACAGCGAGCGCTCGCATCTTTCCGCGAGAAAAGAGAGGGAGAAGGGGAGCACAAAGGACTTGTAAGGTCGCATTTCCCCACTCTCCCATCCAAGCCTGTGCAGAATTGAAAATGACAGAGAGATTTAGTCTTTATTATCCTGAGGGGAAAATAGTTATTGAAGCGTCGCCCCGGCGCATTCTGCCATTTTACCTGAGGTGGAAAGAGTAACACGGCACTACAAAAGGGGAGGTTGCGAGGAGGGGGAAGGCAGAAAATAAAAGGAAAATAGGTGGAAAAAAGGAAGTCAGAGGCACAAACAGCGCTAACAAAGCTTGCTGTTTTTCATAACAATGGCGTCATGGCTGCTTACAGCAACCTGTAGGGCTTCGATAAGGCTCTATTAAGGCCAGTTAACCTCACCTAAGGGGAACACTGAGACAGCTTAGAGTATTTGAGCGCTGAGAGGAAAAGTGAAAGGAAGGCGCTCCATGGGCCTTTTCGCTGCATTTAGAGTCAACAACGTGAACCTACACACACACACACACACACACACACACACTCGAAACTCCCCAATTACTGTACGCATCCTATACAGCTCCAGTGGAGAGAAAGAGGCTCTTCCCATCTGTGGCTATGAAAAGCCTAATTGTTATTATCATTATTCAAAAATGCGAGCCACCCTCAATGAAGACGATGATCATAAAAGAAACATGCGGCGAGGTAAACAAGTGGCACCCTCACCGCTGGAAATTTCAGCAGCCGATAACTGACTTTTGTCCCGCACCGCCTCCCTCGACTGGAAGTGAGGGGAAGGAAAGAAAAAAAAAGCACCGAAAGCACTGCACAGAATTGGATCCAGTTATTTATTGATTACACACAAAGCACTTCTAAAGCTTCTAGGTCTATTCACTGTGGCGGGAGTAGATAACTGCATTGGAGCGGGCCCGCACTCCGCTAACTTGCAGAGGGCGACACCCAGCACCTAGCTAAACCCTAAGCCCCCGATTCATCGATAATTAATGGGGATGTTGGCGCTAATCCGGTTGGAGATGACTTTTTTCCAGCCTGCCACATCAATGGAATAATCAAGGGCCTAAAACCCAGGCCTTTGCTCCCCATTACCTCAGGCAAAAGAATTCCTGAAAGCATGCCTGGAGGGCACCTGAATTATATACACCATTAGGAGAGAGAGGCTCTCAACGATCCATACGAAACAACACTCATGGCTAGCTCTCGCTCTCTCTCTCCAACTGTTCTGGCAGACGGAGATACATATGCACACATATTAAAGGCTTTCTAATGAACCTCGCGTGGAAGTGGAGGTGACGCTTCGGAGGGTGGGGGAGGGATAAAACAAAAGCTTGCTTTTCATAGATGGTGCGATACTCATGCAAACACCCATCCACCCTCCCTCCTCCCCTCTGCCGCTCTGCACATTAATAATGCACGTATGCATGTGAAGCTGGTGGTAGGCCTGGGCCACTGCAACACCACAAAAAGGTCAAAAGTTGGATTCAGGCGATCGGCGTGTGGCAGGCTGAAGTGTCTTTGAGGGAGGCAGTGACATCGGCTAGTTCACTGTAAGAGACTGGATAATGCTCAAAATGCAAGTGCACAGTATTTGGAGACACGCTCATACATTCCTGCAACCAATGATCAACCAAATTCTTTTTTTCCCCCACAGACAGTCCAATATTCAAAGATTTTACAGTTCACAAAGATCAAATCATTACATCTGAGAGAGAGAACCAGCGAATTTTTGGTCCTTTCTTGATAAACAACTTAAACAATGAATTAATTATTGTTGTCGGCTCACTAATCCATTAATCAACGCATCGTTTAAGCATGACACTCATACATACCCCCTCCACATACACACACACAATGCACCCTCTACACCCAGCTCCTGGACCTCTCGCTGTCTAAAAAAACACTCACATTGCGAGCTTCAGTTACATCATTAGCGCGGGCCAAACGCAGCCTGAGCTTAACAAGTGAGGTTTTTTCTTCCTACTGTTTCAGGTCTAAAATACGCCCACCCTTCTTTCCCTCTTTCTCTCTCACTTTTCCTCTCTACATCTCTCAGCCCGGTGGAGAAGAGGGGTGAGCTGAGCCGAGGCCCTGTAATCTAAGACCAGATTTTCATTGGAAGCAAATGCTTTCAATCCGTTGTAAAGACCGGCTCATGTTCAGCAAAGCCTACAATAACAAACCCAGGGGCTCGTCCCATGCGAGTTGGGAAAACAGAAGCAAACGGACACAGTACCAGCTCAGAGCGAGCGAGAGAGCGAGTGACAGAGAGAGTGAAGGAGCAAGTGAGTATGCATGCAAGTTGAAGAAATGGGAGAAAGCGGGCGAGCAGGCAAGCTCAGGAAGAGGTGAAACATCGTGAGATGCATGGAGAGAAGGGCCAACGGAGAGAGGACAATGACGGATAGAGAAAACACAAAGGGGACAGAGAATGAGTAATAAAAATGTGAACACTCAAAGGAAAGATGAAGGAAAAATGTCATGATTTTAGGCATGTTTCTTGTGCCCTTTCCCATCTAAACTAACGTCTAAAGCTCTTTTTTTCTTAATATCATACTGTATTTTGTTATGTGCCTCTGTAAGTATGATATGTTTTTATTTTTAACCTTTATGTAATTGTACACAGACTACAGTTCTGCCTTTCCAGTCCAGTAAAAGCCTGCTCTCTAACCTTTAGGCTGCAGCTGCCCCATATATTACACCATCAGGCTGCTCTACATGCAGTACATCGTATCCATTGATATATGGTGAGTAAAATGGTATGCAAGCAGCTACTACTACAATCTTTAATAGGCTTAATCATGACCCTACAGAATATGAAATAACCTCAAAGACCTCTAGTCAATCAATAATTAATCACACAGTAAAACGACGCATAATGTGAGAGAAGTAGGCTGAATTACATCTCTACCCATACTGCGTCTCCCCCACATCGCTGAACCATTTGAAAAGAGCACAGAAACACTCGTCACGTCTAACATACAACAGATCTCCTCAAAGCTTTCGCACAAAATGATTCATGGCGAAACATAAACAGAATTTAGCTCAATTTTACAGATTGTGGGTGAAGTCTGATTTTTCTCACCCATATCAAAAGCCCTTAACCAGAGAGAGAAACCCAAACCCCTCCCGATATTCCCTTCTTTCCTCTCCTTTCCCAATACTTCTAAGTAAGTCTGACCTATAGACACTTATTTTACCTAGAGGGAGTAAAGAAAGGAGGAGAGCTGGAGAAGGGCCGTCAATTTTATTGGCATTTCCATTTTCACTGCAATTTGATACCAATCACCTCTGCGAGGTCTGGGGCTAATTTCTGCTTTGCTTTAGCCTCGGAAAAGCGAGGGGAAGAGCGGGAGGTGGGAAAAGACAGAAAAGAGAGGGGCTGCGGGAGCGAGGAAGGGTGAAGCAGGAAAGGTGTCGAAGCTGTGTCTGGCAGCCATGTTGGGGAAATGTCAATGGTGTTACCTCAGCCTGTGAGAGAGAGAGAAGCAGGATAAAACAGAGACAGAAAAGCGAGGGGAGGAAAGGATGTGGTGTGTTCAGTTATAGTGGAAAAACCAGAAGGGAAAAAATCTGCGGCGATGAAGGAGGAAAAAATAATGAATAGGAGAGGGAAGAGATGTTGAGTGGCACACTGAGGTTAATCAGTTGTCATGTCCACCACAGTGAGACCAGGTCTTTCAAAAATGCAAACGTATGAAAACATGTTATGTGTAGAGGCACAATTAGACCATTTTACATCCTGACAGAATAAAACTGAAGTGAGCTGTACTCAGTGAGCCAGGTTTAAACACTGTTACACTCTTTGTGGTTTCAATTTGGATCACCAATATGAATGGGCAGCAACTTCCACCATCTGAGCAGTCTGCACAAGTGACCTCAGTAGTGTCACAGTCAGTTTTTCAATCAGCCAGTAAGCCCTTTTGTCTGTCTGTCAGTCAGTCACGCAGTTGTCCACTCCGCCGTCCATTCAGTTAACCAGCAAACTTTCAAGTCGGTCAGCCACTAAGTAAGTCAGTCATAAAGCAACCTTGTCAGTCAGCCAGTTAGCCAGCCATTCAGTCAGTCAGTCAGAAAGCTAGCCAGCCAGTAAGCCAGTAAGCCAGTAAGCCAGTAAGCCAATGAAGCAGTCAGTCAGTCTCCATACACAGGCTGCCAGGCTCATTAAGGGCATCAGCAGGCTGTAACCCTGGGCTGCATACATACAGCGTGGGGCAGCGAGGCTGGTGAGCTCCACTCTCCCCACGAGGAAAAGCCACAGGCACAACTCTGGGCCTGGCCCACTGATCGGCCATGACAACATCTTTGCAACTAGTTAGAGGAGGGGGCTGGGGCTGAATCAATGCAGGACGGTGGGGGTGCATGTTCATATGTGAAGAATGCATGCATGCATGGATGTGCATTGGTCTGTACGTGTGTGTCTATCTCTGTCATGTGTTTCCAGCCACAGAAGCTCTGAATGTCGTGTGTGCGTGTCAGTGTGTGCGTACATGTGCATGCACACGTGTGTGTGTGTGTGTGTGCGTGCGTGTGTGTGTGGCAATTAGGGAGCAGGCCAGTGACTGGAAGGAGCCAGGGGCAGTTGAAATGCCCCGGGGCCAACCAAGGGAAGGAATATTTTATCAGTCCCCTCACACGCTGTATACACAAATACACACTTGTGCGCAAACACACACACACACTGTGAGCAGATAATGACTTTAAAAACTAGGTTAGCTTTCTTTATGCATTTTCACTAGTTTCGTTAGCATTAGCTAAACAGACACTTACTTCTATGCTCATTCAGCTTCGCTGGCTTTTATTTAAGCCTTTCCGCCACTTCATGTTTCATTCCTGCCTTCCCCTCCTTCCTACTTCATTACTTTTCTCGCTCCTCTTTCTCTCTGTCTGCTCAAGTGTGAGGCTGGATATTCGCACAGTGTTGGGGATATCAGATGGGGCATTGTTTTCTTTCTTCACTGCAGGTTTGAAGTTTTCTTTCTTTGTAAATCAAACAGTCACATTGCACTGATTAAATAGGGGTAAAAATTGAGATAAACTGGGTTGTTCGATAAGGCTTGATGCTTTCAGTCTACCCCCTCAGATAGTGAGTACTAATGATGCTTCCTCTCCTCTGTCTCTTCATCTCACTCTCTTGTGCCTTTATCACTTCTCTACATCTCTCTGTCTCAAGGCGTAGCCTGACATTATCAAGCGGTATCTAGGCTAATCTGTTATGATCTGATTATGAACCATCTCTCAGTGTAAGACAGAGATTGGTACTACCTGCCCCCTCCGCGCGGGCACACGTGCCATTCCGAGGTGTCAGCCATTTTTCTGCTGCCTGGCAAATTAACAGCGGTGGATTCGCCAGTCACTCATCTGCGAACGGCGATCTTGTCAGGCGCGTCGCTTCTAGCGTAACGCAGGAGAATAATGACATTTAGCTTTCTAATAATTTCTTCATAGAGGCACTGCTGAGTTGGGGAAGAAGGGTTATGAATATTAGCTTTGTGCCAGATGTCACGAGCAGGATCCCGCGTGAGGAATTGTTCACAGATGGCCAAACGTTTTTGGAGGGTACTGAGAGATGTTTTTGCAAGGCTTTATAGGTTACGGATGGACGGAGAGGGAGAAGGAATGGAGACAGAGTCTTTTGAGTTTATGACAGTGCATTTATTCTAAAGGCTATTTCTTTGGAGGAGAAAGAGAGAGAGTCTTTCACTGTGAGTGCGAGTGACCTGGAGCTGATCTCTCATGGGCCACTCCTAGAGTTTCACACCCCAGAAAGCTCACATGACCCTGGGTTGGCTGCCCAGGCAAGGCCCAGGCCTCAGGGACCTGCTATCCCGTTCCACATGGGATGCACACATCTCATACTGGCAGGCGAGAAATTCATACATACACACACAAAACATGATACGTAAAGCGTGCACACACACGCTGATATATATATATATATATTTATATATACTTTCACCAAAGTACTCTCTTTTGCTGTCACGCACAAACACACAACCGCACTCTTCACACACACATACATTACATTCCCAGAAATCCTCAGAGAGGTAAAGAAGGGCTCGCAAGAGGGAGGGAGAAAAGAAAAAAAAAGTGGCATTTATTGTATTCAGGCCATTCATAAGCTCTAGACTCGGGGAGGGGGAGTACAGAGGGAGGGGGTTGCAGGCAGTGGGGGGTTCCCTTTGCATGGCTCTGCAGGCCCCTCCCACCTCCAAATATTCTGAACATGCAGGAATTCCTTGCAACACAATTCCCAACCAGGGGCACGGACTCAAAAGCGCCTCTGCCTTCGACCGCGCCGAGGGCCGACGCACACTTGAACACACGCTCTCATGCACCCGTTTCTTAGGATCTCCAACGAGGCAACTTTCCAATAATGACTACCAAAGTATTCTAAACCAACACACACACACACACTTAGTTCAACACAAAACGCTCTCTGTGACCAATGCTGTTTCGCCTCCCTTTTATTCCCGAGGAGGAGGAGAAACAGAGAGAAATCCCCTCGACTACTCTGCGAATAATGACATGCGCTGTCGACAAAACAATATGGCTAGTCTAGACTTCCCTTCCTGCCTTTGCCAGAGAGGCACTCCGCTATTTACAGATCTTTGTTCAAAACTTCAGCCAACGCATTTGGATCATATCGCCCTGGAGTGTAGATTTATCTTTGTAGAACAGACACCGGCTACAATATTGTGAATAAATAGATTAGTTAGACTGGGAAAGTTGTCATTATTAGAAAAGAAGGAAAAAAAGGAGGGGGCCTTGCCAGGTAAACAATCAGGGGAGAGCTAAGTAATTGCTTCCTGTAATCAAAGACAATTCCATTCAAGTAATTACAGTAAATAACGAGAGCTTTGCAATAACAAAGGCGGTTACTTTGACTGATGACAGATTCAATAATGGCAGTAACTGATGAGTCATTTACAAGCGTTATTTGTAATTAAAGCGCACTGGAGACGTCTTGTTGTGGGAATCCGCACAAAGTTTGGGGCAATTATTTCATTTGTGGTGATCTGATGAGGAGGAGATCAGAAAGCCAGAGACAGGGGACGTGTTTAACTAACAACAAAAGATGCAAGGAAGAAAAAAACAAAAAAACACAGGCCAGTTATCGTACTTATGAGTTAATTAAAAGCTTCTCTGAGAGGCGCAGGTCAATGAGCTTTATGTGACTTTTGCTGGGAGGTTTGAGTGCATTGTTGTTGTTACTGATCCTGAATGTAAGTGGATATTTGAGCATGCCTTTTTTATATTTCATATCAACGTGTGCACAGTTTAATCTGTAGAAGCATACAGACACAGACACAAGAGTTAAGCAAATATATTGTTTCCCTGAAGTTAGTGTTGAAATTGATAAATCAATTGGTCAATCCACAAAAACTGTCAACATTCACCGTCTGAAGTCTCGAGTACTCAAATGTGCTGCGAAAGTCGATATCTTTCAGCTTTTGACGAGCAATAAGGAATCTGAGGCCATCAGACTACAGCTCTGGGAAACTGTTCTGGGTTTTTGTTTCATGGCATTTCATAGACCGAGTGATTAACCTTTCATAACATATTGAATATTAGGCTTGTGCTGATGGTCATTGTCTCTGTGAAAGTGTTCCTGTTCGTGTTATGGCTGAGGCCCATCCACTGCCGGCTGTGTGTGTGTGTGTATGGGAGGGAGGGGGTTGGGGAGGGATCAGGCCTGTTGACATAGCCATAGGTGATGGCAAAAATGTCAGTGTAAATGTGACTGCTCTCTCTGTGCCATTTTCCCGTAAAGGGTCATCACCACAGGCTGCCTGACACGCTGGAAACTGCCTCAAGCGCGGGGCACCGACACGACATTAAACTGCAGTATGCCTCCACGCACAGAAACACACACACACACACACAGCGACTGCCTTTTATTCCCACTTCCAGATCAGTCGAGAGAGAAAGAATGAGGGAGAAAGAGACAGACGGTACAAGCTAAAATGAAAGTGTAGGGCGATGAATTCAGCCTTTCATGTTGAGCACTTTTGCTGTGTAACTATTGATTTTTCCCCTCTTGCCTTTGTGTTGCCGTTTTCTTTTTTTTCTAACCTGAAGATAGAAGGCCAGACTCGGTTCAAATGGGAGCACTTGTGAGGGGGGCCCACAGATTCTTCGCCTCAGTGAAGGGGAGTCCACTGGCACACACACAACAACACACACACACACAGAGGCAGGCAGACAAAATGTTAAGATTCCTGAAATCGTGCCTCTTTTTGCTGCTTTCTCACTCTTAAC
Source organism: Amniataba percoides (assembly GCA_037176925.1). Lineage (NCBI taxonomy): Eukaryota > Metazoa > Chordata > Actinopteri > Centrarchiformes > Terapontidae > Amniataba > Amniataba percoides. The sequence continues at coordinate 19,363,391 of JBAJHX010000033.1, forward strand.
TCTCCCTCTCGCGATTGTTTCGCTGCCTCTCAGATGGCTTTTGACACCTTCGACTCGCCGCGCTTCAGTCAAACTCAGCACATGACGAGGCGAGGGAGAGAGAGAGAGAGAGAGTCAAATGGACTACGGAAGGGGGGAAGGGACAGCAGCGAGGACAAGGACTATAACAAAAGCTAAGAGCACTTAACAGCACAATGGCACTGCGGTCCTTTCCAAAAGTCAGCTGATGTGCTGAAGGGCGTTCAAAAGTCCTTCAGTGTAGACACGGGACAAAGAGAGGGAACCTTCAGCTCAACCAGAGGAATAACATCCTATTTAAACTTTGTTGTGGACTATCAACATATTTAAACAATTTAAACAGCTACTATTCAGTGAAAATATAGATTTACTCATGAAAGCTCTTTAATAAACCATCAAAATATCTTTTTCAGTAAACTCAAACTGTAAATACATTGTTTTTAGTGCCAAAATACAAAACTACAGCATCAAGGTATAATTTTTACCCAACAAAAGTTTACTGAAATGCATCCTATAAAATGATCTCATCTTTTCCAATGAGCAAAATTTGGGGAAATTATATGTTGCACCGCTACCTTGTTTAATTTCAAGCATCTTATCAAAGCCGCCAGTTTAATGAACTAAAATTAAGCATAGATGTTTCACTTCAGCACCAACAATCAAGTCTCTTCTGTCTGCAATTTAAGCCTTCATGTTTGGGGTGTGGTTCCATTAACCAAACTTGAGTTTATTTTTCAGAGCTTGCGTGTGTAGCTCTCGCCCGTGTGTGCTTTTTTTCCCACATGGTAACTATCTGAATGACACAGCCTCTGATAAACACTTTTAATACACAAGGATTTTCCCACTCATGCTAACCTATCAGCGCCAGCCAAACTTGCAGCGTGTAGTCAGATAATGCAGGCACGCTAACCCTGCGGTTGCACAGGCTAATAATAGCGCATTAGGTTTTTTTTTTTTAGGAATAACAGAAGGTTTTACTAGTATAATATGGTCTGCGCCCACAAGCTCAGGTTACTGAAGGGGTGGTTAGGAAAACAGGATCAGTCATTATCGGAGCAGCAACCCACTCTATTTAAATAGTTTTGGTTGTTGTATTGTCGCATTTACATTTTGGGGCTTTGGCTGATTTTGAAAGAGTAAACAGCGAACGGGTTGTTGTGGCGATCGAGTGTGTGGCGTTTGTTTCGTAGGATTCCCTCTTCAAGCCTGGATTGAGGATATCTACGTTTTCGATATCGCCCAAAAACCTTTCTGAAGTATTAAATGAACCTTATAGATTCCACCTCCAAAGTAATGCTGCGCTTCCTCCTCCTTGTCAGTGTGTCCTTGATGGGCACAGGATGTGGTGTTGTGGGGGATTTGTAGTCCTATCAGCCTCCCCATACGTAGCCCTGATAAGGCTTTCGGGACAGAGGAAGAGGAAGTGAGTGGGTTTACAGCAGGCCTACTTCCTGTGGAGCATGGGCCCATGTGGACGGGAGTGATATGCCCCCCGTGGATGCCGGCGCTCTCGCCACACAGTCCCACCAAGTCACTTCCTGAAAGAGGCAGCCCTCTCTGGGGGTGACTTCCTGTAAAAGTATGACCTCTCTGCCTCTAAAGAGAATCTCAGTGGAACAAAGACCCAGGACAGCCTCTGGGAAGTGGTGTGTATAATATCTAAATCTATATATATATATGCAGTGTGTGTGTGTGTTTAACACTGCCACTCAAGCCTTTACTCCGAAGGTTATCACTAGTGAGAATCTCAGCCCCGAGTCTCTGCTCATCTCTTTGAGTTTCACTGGCTCGGAGCGAGAGGGGACGATCAGGTTACATCCAAATGTGTGTGTTGGTGAGTGTGTGTACGCAAGCGGCATGCCTTGAGTTGCTCTGCAAACACACACACGGCAAAAAGCCGCCGCTGCCCTCCAGCCCACCCTGCCGCTCTTTTGTTTACCTACAGGTATTTGTTATCTACCCTGCTCTTCCCTCTTTCTCTCTCCCTCTCTGTAAACTCTTAGAAAAGCTTGCCGAGGTCTTTATCTCTCAGTCAAATCCCTCCAGCAGGTATCCATGTCAAAAGGACCAAGGGGTGGTGGGCCTCAGGGGGCAGCATGTTTGGTCTGGGTCAGCCGCGGGTCAAGCTTTGGCCCAGTTGACACACATTAAATCCGCTCTTCACTTCCAACCTCCTGCATCCAGCGGTTACACAGGTTTTTCACATCTTTACACTTTCATTATCACCTAAACGGGCAGAGAATATTTGAACAAGCAGGTCTTTAGTGTCATTCGAAGACCATAAATGGTTTTATATGGCCGTATCACTTACTGCGGGGATCAAAGCTGTGACTGAATCACGCAGGGAAAGTGAGTTAACTGTGCAAGAGATTCGCACTTTTACTTCTAAATGAGTGACCACCTGTGCAAAAGTCAGGTTTGAGCGTCAGAAGCGGTGGGAGTTGCATGTGTCACATCAGGGTTATAAAATAAGCCCCAACAAAAATTAAAGTAGCACCGACCCATATTCAATGATTTAAAAAAAAAAAAAAAAATCCGCAGGGATGCTGGTTTTGACCGAAAATGGCGCTTCTGCTGGTGTTTTCCTGGCATGAAATTGGCTTTGTGTGGGTGTCGTTTGGAGAGCCGGCTGGTAAATTCTCCCGTTCTTTTGTTAGAAAAGGAGGGGGGGCTCCATGCATAATGGTCTTAGCCAGGGAGGTCTGGAACTGTGTCCATAAATTGAATTATTTCAATTTGAGGGAGAGAGAGTGAGAGAGTGAGAGAATAATGGAGAGTGGCTGTGCGAGTGTGTGCTGCATTTACATGTGAACATATGCATGTGTGTTGATGGAGGGAGAGAGAGAGAGAGAGAGAGCGAGAAAGAGAGAGAGAGAGGCTCATTTTTATTCTTCGACAGGGCTCACATTTACAAGTGAGAATATAAACCAAGTTGCAGGAGATTACAGAAGAGGCCAAATGTTACCTTGCAGCTGGAAGCCATAGTGGATAAAAAAAGACAGCTGGTCGAGGCCGCCATCGCCACAACAACAACTTCCTGTCTGAAAATTACAGTTTCACTTTGACACATCTTTCTATTCAAAGAGATGAACTGCGAAAAATAAAAAAACAACCCTGTGACTTTTTAGGGATAATACTCTCACGAGCTTGACAATTAAGTCTTAAATGTGTGTGATAAGTGTTTTTCTAAAACTCTGAATTGCAAATTAACGATTAATCAATTGTACCCACATGTTCAAAAGCAGCGATCTCCCGCACCATATGTGGGTGTGTTTGTATATATATGAGTGTGTTTGCGTGTTGGAGTGAAAATATTCCTGACACAATATAATCGGCAGGAGACCATATGGCAAACTGGCAGCAAGCTATTTATCCTTATCCTCTTTGGAGGCTAAAATTAGCACTTCACTGTTTGTAGCTTTAAGCTGGACTCCAACCACTGTGATGGGGCTAATAATAAAGAAAAAAACAGCCCAGCTGGCACAACTACTCCGCCTCCTTGTACTGTTTCCATCTTTTTCCCCCTTTCTCGCTAACTTTCTGTCCACCTCTCTCTTTTTTCCCCTCCTTCCACTGAAACACACCGATCTGACCAAACCCGCCCCTGTTTAAAATCTTCTTAATCTGACCATTAGGAATTGTATTAATATCACATAAGTGTTGCTGGAGCCAGGTTTCCCTATAAGCCCATGTGTCAGGAAAGCCAGGATTTCCTGAACACGGACCCCCTCGGCTAGCTTAAGAGCGTAGGATGATGGGGCTAATCTCTTTATCAAAAGCTTAAATAAACGTTGGTGCTCTGTGCATGTGTGTGTGCTTGTGTGAGTTGCTTATTTGTGTGTGTGTGTGTTCCTGTGTGTGCCAAGGGGCCAAACAATGCTTCTCCACTGAACAAAGTGCTAATACCCTGTCTCTTTGCTCTCTCCCTCCTTCCTCCATTCCTTCTCTCTCTTTCCTCTCTCTCCCTCCATCTAAGTGAAATCTAAAACTACATTTTTTTCACATGCATCTAAAATAAAGACTCTAATTGTTAATAATTTCTAAAAAAAAAAAAAAGAAGAAGAATTCTGAAAAAGAGTGTATAATAAATGTATTTTTCTACATAAACAGAAGAAAGGATCATGAGAAAGCATATCTGGTCATCGGCTGTCGGAGGTGAATCCTCCAGCCTGCTATCAGGGTTTTTTACTGAAAAGTTAACATCTATCTGATCAGAGGCCTCCTGGGCCCTGAGCTGAGCTCCTCTTCAAGGGAGGAGGAGGAGGAGGGAGGCACATTCAGCAATGAGAGAAACGGAAAGCCAGAAGCAGGAGAGAGAGTTTAAGGTTGTTTTATCAGCCAGATGTAATGCGTTGTGACACGTCAGTGATGAGTCGCTGTGATTCCCCATGAACCTGTTCTGGCCATGATTAAGAAGCAGGGCATTTTCTGTCTGTGAGAGCTCCAGTGTGTGTGTGTGTGTGTGTGTGTGTGTGTGTGTGTGTGTGTTGTGCATGTGTGTGTGATTCCAGGCAATTTGGAGCCGAATTGAAAACAGACAAAATAAGGAGCGCAAACTGGTCACATATTCCAAATTTGTCACTATTCTGCACTATGACGAGTTTCCTGTGGCAAGAACTGAAAGACCTTACACACACACACACACACACACACACACACACACCCACACACACACACACACACACACACACACACACACACACACA
>JBAJHX010000033.1:19380204-19398141 GCA_037176925.1 Amniataba percoides
CTCTCTCTCCCTCTCTCTCTCTCTTTAAGTCTCTCTCTCCCTCGCTCGCTCTCCCCTGTGCAGGATGTAGATTAATTCAATGCTTAATTGTTTAGTAAATTCAATTTTCCACATTCTATTCTGCCTAGCTTTAGCTAAAGTTCTTAAATCTGCCGCGCCAAGCCGAGGGAAGCCTGTTTGTGAGCCATGCATACCTTTTTTTCCCCCCTCTTTTTCTTTTTTTTTTTCATTACCATTTCTCTTCCCTCCACCACCCTAATTCGCCATGAAAAGATTTTCCTTGCTGGAAATTCTGATTCCGCTATGATCGGTGAGGCATTCCAATCCAATGCATTCTCATTGTGCCGCGTCTAAGATGCGAGGGGGGCTTCCCTTTCTCGCTGTGCCAGGCCCTATATCATACAAGCGCTCATGCAAGAAATGTTGCCTTGCCAATTCATTTGCAATAATAAAGAAAATGGTTAAGGTTGTTGTGCTTTGCCCCCCCTACCCCTCCACCTCACCCCCCTACTCTCCTCTCTTTCTTTCCTCACTCTGAAATATCTTTTGTGATGATATGGATATTTACTTTTCACTCTGTGCCAGCGAGCGTGCGAGAATAATCATATGTGCATACTTAACGGCACAGACATAAATATCCAAATAACCCCCCCTCACACACACACACCACACACACACGTACATTCTTCGGTGGTGGTACATCTGAATCAAAGATGACAGTCGGGCTACTCCATCACCCAGAATGCTTTGGCGCATCTGTTCTCTGCGGTTGTTTTCTTTAACACCGTTTCTGACCTTTTGCGACGGCGCTGCTTCCCCGAGTCGAAAAGCAGCGAGGATGCCGTGCCGCCGCAGCAGCGAGATGGCCTGCAATAACTCCGGACACATTCTCCCACTCAGCTGAATGCTGGTGGGGAGGCTGTTAGTGAAAGGGGCTGAAAGGCCATCTATTGTAAACTCTTGTTTACTTTGCTTTCCACTGTGACTAGATAAAGCAGGATCTGCCTCTCTGATAACCAGCCAGGCAAGTGCTTGCCCAACTACCTCGGCTTTCTCTGCTCTCTCCACCCCTCTCCTCCCCTCGCTGCAATATTACTACTCCCAAAATGAAAAGAGGGGCTGGTAATGGTATGCGTGGTGCAAAAAAAAAAAAAAAAAAAAGGAGTGAGAGAGCAAAAGACCCCCATCCACCCTCCCCTCCCATTCTGTTCTGCACTCCCCTTCCTCCCTAACTCTTCACAATAGACAAAGAAAGAAGAAATAACCTTATAATTGCTGAAGGGGGTGAGGGAGAAAACTGGATTTGGTCTCTTGAGTGAGTAAAGTATGCTACACTGAATAGCCGTCAGGTACTCTTCAGTCGGCTTTTTAAAACCGGTGGGCTGAGCTCGCAGAGACGACCAAAGATAATTACATGTTTGAGATAATTACCAGAGCCTTCAAAGTCCATTTAGATGACACTCGCGGAAACTGACAAACTGATTTTCCTTCTCTGTGGCCTCTTCCACTTCGCCTCGCGCTACAGACTCCTTGTTTACTCTCCGCAAGCTCAAATCCAAACAAAAACATTAACTCGAGTGCTCGCCCCCTCCACGCTATCTAACCCCAAACAAAGCATATTTCTTTTTTTTTTTTTTTTTCAGTTGTGAATGAAAAGGCTGGCGTAATTTCTTAATGACATGTTTTTGCTGTGGTTTCTTCGTTAGCCTAGCCTAGCTCCACTCACGGGACGGGACAGGCTGCGCCGGGATGCTCTCGGCGGATCCCTTGGAGACGGGGCTGTTTGTGACGGTGGCCATTGTCGGAGGCTCGCGGGGGGTTAAGGGGGGAGAGGAACTTTCCATTAGCTAAGTACACATGTGTTAAGCCAGGTTATTGTTTACTTAGCCAAAGAAACCACAGCGGGCCTCAGGGACAGACATGGCCGCCCATCATAAGTAACATGAGACACAAGCCAAGAACTTTATTTGCAATTGGGATTTTGTGGCTATCACAACAGAGTATCTGTGACACGGCGAGGCCCCGCTAAGCACTACTTTGCAGCGATACGGCATCATTTACAGCTAATAAATCTAAAATCTAGTCCAAAAGAAAAACAAATGCTCTGCGGGCGTCTGAAAATATATGAGAGTATATGAGAAGCTCCTGAAGTTCCTGTTCTTTTGAAGTCACTCTGGCCTTGATTTGCTTAATCAGAATCACCCCTACTTGCTATTCCACCACAATAATGAAGAGGCTAAGAAACACACAAGTCACGTGGTCGCCTCTTTGTATCACTTGTTGAATCCTTAACAGCCGCCCCGCATTCACTCCCCAATGGAAAAAAGGGGGAGTTCAGGGGAGGGGAGGGAGAAGGGGGGTGTAGAAGAAGGAGGGGGCGAGTGGGGGTCAAACCTCTCCTCTGTTCAACCACAAAAGCTGCTATTACCAACAATCACCGCCATGATTCAGAAGTTTGTATTAAGATCAGCAGTGTGCCACTGTAGGAGAGGGAGGGAATGAAAAAGAGAGCGGGAGTGTGTGTGTGTGTTAAGTCGGGTGTAACTCGATCCATACTTCAACGAGAAGCGGATAGATTAGCGATAGCAGCGTACTGATTAGGAAAATAGTGGCTGACCCCAGCGGTCAGGGTTTCCATTGAGTTAGAAAGGCGGGGGGGGGTGGGAGCAGGGGTCACTCTTTGACCGCCAGAGTTACCTAAACCAACACTGCTGGGTCTCACTGACCTGGAAACCAGCACTTGTATGGCATAACAGTGCCAATTGTTGGGAAAAGATACCGCGATAGCACTATCAAGAGCAAATTCTTACACAGTGACCACAACAACCGAGCTCACACAACTGAGGTTTGTTTAGGAAAGATTGCGCGGGATGTAAAAAAAACAGCAGCGGATCCCAAACGTATAGATGTTATTTCAGATTGTTGGCTATTTCACATTCTTTTCTCATGATTTCAACAGCAAAAACAACACATGCAGTCAAAAAAAAAAAAGAATCCCACTCAGAAAATGTCACAAAGCTGCTCTCATGTAAAACTGCCTCTTCACTAAATTAACTCAACAGATCAACTGCTGAGCATTCATAATCATTCAAGACTCTCTCACATCCGCAAAGAGGCAGGCGGAGAATATTTTTAAGGAAAATTTCAATTATTTCCAGCCCCACTTCAGCCTGCATGGCTCAATCAAGTAGAGGAGCTCTTGAGACTTGGAGTGAGTCCTCAGCACTATTAGTAGTGTTCTGCTCTACAGCGGAGAGCCCGGGCCCTCCGAGTTCATTAGCAAATTGCCGCGCCCCTCCCTGTGCTCTCTGCGCAATTAAAGGCAACTGTGCAAATGACGTACGGCGGCGTGGAAGAACCTCCCCGCTTCTGTAGGCCGAGGTGAACATGTGTGCCAGGCAAATAGGGACGCAATCAGCGGGGAGAGCGCAGCCACATTTCCGCAACAACAAGAAGACGGAGACAGACATATTCAGTGCGGACGCGAGCCTTTCCACATTAAAGGCCTCTGCGAAACTCACTCACAATAATGAACTTTTACTGCGTCTTTTATGTTTCTTTGCAGCTCTGAGCAGGATGTGTACGTCTAACAGAGCTACTGGAAATGTGCTGCTCAAGTGAAGAAATTAGGCAAACGTGGTGGGAAGCTCTCCAGGGAGCAGCAGGGAAAGGGTTAAAAAAGTCCAACTGGTGCTAACCAGTCACTCCACTCACATAGCACCTGAGGGGGGTGCTGCATTTATCAGGCCGGTCTGAACACACACATGCACAAAGCAGCGTACACACACAAACACACACAGACATACACAAACATAAATGCATACTTTGTATATGCAGATGCATGCACACAGCTCATGCACATTTGCAGACACACACACACAAAGACACACACAAACAGAGGAGGGTGAGCCCAAACTGGCTGGGCTGCATTCACAAGCCAGAGCAGAGCCTCTCTGACTTTTTCACCTCTCAGCTATGCTCTGCTTTCTTTTGAAAGGGGCGCTCAGAGTCCCTCCATACTCGCCTGCATAGGCAGGCTAACAAAACAATGTAAAGACATGTAAAGAATATTCACAAAATTACGGTTGTGACGCAAGGGCGAATAATGCAGCAAGAAAGTCGGCGTCGTTGGATTGTTGAGTTTAATAAATTCAAAGTATTTTTTTTCCCTCTTGACATTTTTTTTTCTCCTCGGCTACAGTCGCCTCACTGGAATAAATTGGTTTATGAATAAATGAGCCTGCTTTCTCCGTCTTGTTAACATTGTTCTTTTGTGCAAATTCTCAGCATTTTTTTCCAGTCCACTTCAACTTTATGCCCGAGGGCATATATTAAAAATACATATGGAAAGAGATAATGCACACACAACGCAAATTCGTTAAGGATGTCACCGCCTAACAACTGCAGATAAGATGTCACACAAAAATAGCCCACAAAACTCAGAAAAATATATATTCAGCCGCAAGTAAGTCATGAAGTGCACTGCCATTAGATTGACAATATAAGTATTCAGGAGTGAGAGGCATGCACCCTCTGCCTGTTTGGATATGCCCATTTACACACAGCCCGCCGCTGTGCAGTCTCCATGTTATCCTGCTGGAACATCCCTCAATATTACACATCTGTCAAAAAGTTTCCCTGCCTCCAAAAGCAAACTGAGCCGTGGGTCATTTATATTATTCTGTCATATCACTGTAAACATAAGCTTATGTGGTTTTGCCCTGAATTGGCTATATGTAGGGACCATCATTATATTAAAATAGGCCATGTCTTCATCTTACAGTCAATTAAAGATCCGCATCAGTGCCTCAAGCACAACATCATTTTCTTCATATACCTAGAAACCCAGGGGTTTTTAACAGACTCTATTTCCACATGATATACCATAAATCTTCATTCCATGTCCTGACCTATCTATTTAAAAAAAAAAAACTTTTGATAAGTGAATCCCCAAGAGAGTACAACAACAAGCCCTTCAAAGAGACACTTAAATGCACAAGTGGCGTCTGTGTTATTTAATTCTGTTTCTGGATTAAATGAAGTATTATCTTCCGGGTGATCGTTCTCATTTCCATAATCAGACACAAGGGCCGGGGACGGAGGAGTGCATGCGCGGTGGTGTTTGAGGGGGGGGGCCTCCTCCCAGTCGGGCCCCAGCTCCGGCTCCCAGTCCTGCCATTCAGCCCAGGAACATAAAAGCCGGTGGCTGTCTCTGCCTGCACTCAGCCCAGCCACTCAACCATATGGAAGTCCGCGGATTTAAATTATTTAGCCTAATCGCTTCATTACTTTTTATGTCCGACTATCCAACTAATCCCTTTAATTTGGACACTTGATTTTCTTTTTTTTTTTACCCTCCACCCCCCCACTCCTCCTTCCTCTCCATAGGTTACAGCCTGATATCTGTACTCCTGTGCCATTCCTTAAAAAACACTCCTCTCATAGCCTGAAACATCCCCAGTCTGCAGCTCAAATGACTATTAATGGCCAAAAAAAGAAGGAAAAAAAATCCAGATTAGCATAATTCTAATCATCGGTTGCTGTTATCATTATTTAACTGCAGTGTATGGACCATTAGGGTCATGCCTGTGCGCACTACAATGTCCCCGGAGTGCCAACAGCCAGTGGAGCACATAATGAAGGCCGTGCTTATCTCTGATATCTGCACAAAAGGAAACACTCCCTCATCTACCTTTTTTACGCACGGAGCGCATGTGGCTCTCCAAATAATAACACAAATAAAAATAAGAGGATATAATACACCTTCTTATTGGGGGCCGAATCTGCGCGCTCTGAGGGAAGTTAGGAGAGAGAGAAAGAGAGAGGGAGAGCAGAGGAGGGGTCTCGATAAGCAATGTGCACTCATGTCTAAGGAAAAATACTGACAAGACGCGTAATGAAGCGTGAACTCCGCAGTGGAGAGAGAAAACCGAAGCACCTAAACCGCAGAGAGCTGCCTTCTCCTGGACCGAGCCACACAGAGGGGCTGATGGGTGCGTGGAAGGAGGGGAGGAAGGAGAAGAGACAGAGACAGAGACAGAGAGAGTTGATTTGGGGAGGGGAAAAAAAGAAAATGGAGAGAGAAGGGGGCTAAATTAAAATCGACATGGAGCGGGTCAAGTTTATGGCGATGCTTTTATTTTTTTTTTCAGCTAATCTCCTCAGGTCGGTTCCGGGTTCAGGTCTTAATGGGCCAATAATAGCAACATTATTCAGAAAATGTTTCATTCCGATGGAGGGGGAATGTAAAACGGCCTTAATCGTATGCAAATAACGTTGCGCGGCGGAGTAGTGACCCAGAATAGCTGAATAGCCAGCAGGGAGACACACACACACACACTGATGTACCTGATCAAGGGCCACCGATGATCTTGTGATTTCCTCGCTGTCTGATTTGGACCCGCCCTCTCTGTCGTCTATGACCAAGTCGATGGGCATCTTGCCTTTCAAGCAGCTGATGTACCGGTGACAGAAATTATCACACAGCTCGTGCACCTTCAGAGAGAGAGAGAGAGAGAGAGAGAGGGAGAGGCGTCACACACACACACACACACACACGCACACACATATATAGATGATAGATTTGCACACACTCTCTCCAAAAAGTGGACATCATCACACACACAGGGACATGTGCAACCACACACACTCACAACAACCACCACACTCTCTCTCACACACACACACACACACACACACACACACACACGACACGCCTTTGACATGCAAAAGAGCCTCGGAGGGATTTTTAGGGGGCAATTTGGAAAAACCCAAAAGATCACAGCGCAAGTTGTTGCATCCAAAATATCGAAATCTCTTTAAAAATAAAAACAGATTATCTGAGAGAAGCACGTGACTGAGTGAATTATTGGGCAACACGTGGTCAAACACCCCCCCCCCCTTTTTTTTTAATTTACTTATTTATCCATTTTGCCTCCAAGCAGGATCGTTTGCGTTGTTTCACTCTGTAATTATAATAAAAAGTGAAATCAGGATCGCTTCACTGTAAGAAAAAAAACCAACATGCGTGCCGAGCCGTGACAGCAACTTTATCATTTTATTATTTTATCCACCTCCATCACATCCCTCCTCTCAAAATAGAGATATCGACGAAAATTGACAGTGACAAGAGGGCTCAGGGGCTACAACGCACTCAACACCCGTGTTAAATTCATCAGCGGTGCCCCGGGTTGTGGCCATTAGAGGAGGGTGACCCGCCTGACTGACATTTAAGGTAAACTGTTTCATTCCGTCTACTTATTCCATTATCATCAGCGCGTCCCACCACGAAAAAACAGACAGGCTCAAACTTCAATGCGCATTTGGAGTTGCACTTTTTGGCCGCAGTGCGTGAGAAACAAGCTTTTTCATCCACTCAAAAACTTTTTTTTAATATATATAAATGTATTTATTTACTCGAACAGCTTTCGTCGCGCGTCAAAGCGCCAAAGTTTGTGTTGAAGGTGACAGCGCGGTCCGCCTGACACGCAGGCGAAACGAGTTTTTAACACCCACAGATCCCCTCAAAAATCCACAGATGGCCGCCGGGGGCCTTTTGCCCTCCACAAAGAATCATCTCTTTTTAAAAAATAAATAAATAAAATAATAATATATATGTTTCACCTTGTGCGTAATTTCTGCCAGCATTAAACTTCATTAAAATAAATAATTATAAAAAGGGGGGTGCGGGGAGCTTTTGGGCACGCAGATCCGTTCCAGTTGTAACAGCTTGCGTCGTGATTAAACGCGGAAGAGAAATGGCCCCATGATTGATTTTGACGCTAATTATAACCGACTAGCAAAAATACTTTTTTTCTCTCCTCCTTCTTCTTCTCTTTTTCGCAGATAGACGCTGAAGTGGCGCACAGAAAAAAACGACAGAGGGAATATTACCTTCTCCAGCTCCAGAAGATGAAATCGTAAAACTTGAATGGCTTGAATCATCTGAAAAATTAAAATCACAATAAAAAAAATGAGCTGCTCACATCTCTTGATATTAAACAGTGTGCACGTTTTTTTCTGCTCAGTACAAGTCAGTGCAGATGGAGGAAAATATTCATGTGAGTGGATTTTTTTTTTAATGTGGAAGTGATATTAAAGTTGGACGTTATTGCGCTGTGAAGCTTTGCTGCGCAGACAGGCGCTGCAATAAGCCTCAGAGTCAGAGATCTATCAGCCACATCACATCCACAACTATCAGCCTGGACGGAGTGAGAAGCACCGGCAGAATAACTTTCCAGGGTTGAAAGCTTTGTGACAGCTGTCTTTTAACAGCGCCCCCTTCTCCTCCTCCTTCATCTGCAGATACAACCGAGGAGGGGAGGGAGGGGGGCATCATGATATCAAACAGCCCCCCACCCCAAAAATAAAGGAGGAACATCACCTCCAGTCCTGCTTTAAACTTCTCAGCAGCACATGGCTCTGACACACGTGTGCAGCCCCAACTGAGCATGCAAACAGCAGCTGGTACGTTTCTAAAAAATACTCAGAGAAAATCAAAGGAAAAATGGCTTTTGTCATGTAAAGTAAATAGAACGAGTCTTACCAGGTTATCCAACTCTGGATTTGATGAAAATAAAGGCTTTTCTGCCCGAATCTAAAAGCATAAAAAAACAAAACATTTGCATAAATTATATGAGTATTAAATATAAAGTTGCACATTGTGTGTTTACATGAGATCAGACAGAACATGTAAGTACTGACATGCTGAATGGAATTTACTTTAAACCAACACATTTTATAATCACTTCTTTTTATTATTATTAGCAGTATTAGTATTATAAGTGAGTGCAGTTGTATTTTCTGTCAGTGCAGAATTAACTTTACGCACAAAAGTCAGAGCTCCACGCTTAATTGCATGCAGGTAAGGAGCTCAACCAGCCCGAACATGCAGCAGAAAGACAGAAAAAAAGAAAAGAGAGAGAGTCAAACTTTCCTGACCTGTTTTGCAAACACTGCTATGTCTTCATTGAAAGATTCCGATGAGCAGACGTCTCCTCCCGCCACCCCGGGCTCTCTGGGGGTGCAGGTCGCTAATTCACATTTCTCAAAAATCAGTGCAAGCAAAGGGAACAGGGGGTGCCTGGGAACACACACAATAGCAAATGTCACCAGAGAGAACAGCGCCGGGGTCAAGACTACTCCGGGCTGGATTTAGCCAGCCGTGCTGCGCTCCCCTCCACAAACTCGCCCGTGGGGACTTGCTGCTGCAGCCCCGACGCTATTATATTATGCAGAGGCTCGGAGAGAGGCTGCAAACAGCGGGCAGACTCTGTGATCAAATCTAGATGCGCCTAATAGCATAAAAGCTTCAGACGGGAGTCCAACAATTTCTTGCGCAGGTCTCCGTTTGGATGCGCGTCTGTGCGCAAAAAACACCTCTCCAACAGCCGAGTGCGCGTACAACCAGCGCGCGTTTGAGGATTATTTTTTGTTTAATTCATCAGAAAGAATGTGTCCAGGTTCGCAAACGCGCTCAGACTCGTGTCAGCGCGACGTAAAAGGTGCTGCAAAGTGTCACCGGCGAGTTTTAGGCGCCGAGAAAACACCGAGCTGAGGGATTTTTTTTAATTAACTCCTGCAAATTAATAAACCACTTGCATATGTGGGATTTCCTTTAAACGTGATATATATTTTAATCTGCCACATTACACACAATTAATTAAAACGCTTCAAAGAGAGGAGGTAATTATTTTGCTCATAATAAAACTAAGCAAGTTAAATTCTTTTTAAAAATATATTACAGGCTCTAATTAAAGTGGACTTTTCCCTCATAATTATTCTTAAGAGTTAAAACACATTTTACAGTGAATTACTTTGTCTTCAGATTACCTATTTCTTTCTTCTTTTTTTTTTTACTCCTTGAGTATTTCTTTAATTGTTTCGCTGCAGAAACTTGTGCACAAAATGTCTCAGCTGTGCAGAAATAAAGAAAGGAGGAGCAGAGAGAAAAGGCTGCAGCAGCTCTCCTCTCCGTCTCAGCCTCTGCAGCACTTTTCACGGAGCCTCTCCCCGGGCAAAGAGCCGGTGCTTCTGCTGCCACGGGACCGACTTCTGCACCCACTGAGCCCACCCCGACCGCCCCCTCCAGGCCCGGATGGCACCGCCGCAGACTCAGCTTCCCTCCTTTCTTCTTCCAGCCCCTCGGACCTACCCGTATATGGCGTCTTTATCTCTCTTGAGGGCGTCGTTAACGGAGGAGCCCATGCTGGGGGGCATGGTGTTGGTGTGGGCGGTGTGCGGGTACTGGTGGGAGTGCAGCTGCGGCCCGTGGTTGAGGTGCACCGCCTGCATGGACCGGGCGCCGTGCGGGTCTCCGTACATGGTGGTCGGGATGCCCACCCCGTCCATCCCGTAGTGGGGCAAGTCTTCGTACTGCACACAACAAGCACAAACGGCGGGGTTATCCCACGGTGAACACACACACTAACACACACACTAACGCGTGCAACAAGAGCAAACTCTGCCTGCAACTTTGCATTAAAAACCACAAGTCAGACAGATCCTGTAAAAGTTATTTAAAGCGAGACAAGTGAGTTTTTTTCTTCTAAAATAAGTCAAGCAAAAAAAATTAAACAAGGCGAAATAGTTTCAGTTATTTCCTGCAGGTAACACGACGTGTTTCAACACATTTTCTTAATTAAAAGTGCTTTCCTGACACTAATAGTGAGCCGGTTTTTAATAATAACACTGAGCCTCCTGACGCACGAAAAACAGCAGCAGAAATTCAGCTCGCCTGCTCCCTGCTTTCAAAGAAAACTCGTTTTAAAGCCTGAAGTCTGAGTGACTTGTTAAGCAGGATATTGTTTACAGTGGGAAAAGTGCAGCATTCCTCCTCAAGTAAAGAAAAAAAACTAGTCCTGTTCTCAACTTATCCACAGTGACCACTGTTAGCTCACACACAAGTGGAATAAATATGAATTATTCAGCATGTTCAAAAATACTAAGAGTGCAAAAACAAAGTCAAATTAAAGTATTAAAGTAACGTGGCTTATTATTAACATTAAGCATGAATGAGGTTTTAACACCATCAGTCTGCTGTGCTGTGTTTTCACTCTGCACAACAACAAACTGGTTACTTTTGCGGATTTTAAAGGCTCATAATTGTGCAGCTTGTTATTACCCACCAAGCACTTTGAGTTTGGTGCATGCAGCAAAGTAAACGCGTGTTGTGAGTGTGTGTGTGTGTATGAGAGAGTGTGTGTGTTTCTTTCTCAGACCATGTTAAACTGGAGCTGGATATTCAAACTTTTCCACGTGTCAGGTTTGAGCTAAAATGTCTTGTCTTCACACTTTGTATTTCTTTTTTTGTGGTGGTTTCTCAGGTTATGCAAAAGCCTGGAATACTACTACTACTAATAATAATAATAATAATAAATATATTGCAACAGATAAAAAAAGGAGTTGGAGCTGGAGAGAGGTTTGAATTATTGATGCATCTCTCTGGAAGTGACAAACAAGTGCCGAGGAAAGAGTAAAAAAAAAAAAAAAAAAGCATTATCACTTAAAGCTGAGCATTTCGACCCCGAAGGCGAAGAGGTGCAAAACCCCAGCGTGGTGCAGCTCCGGTGCCAAACTAAAGCTGCTAAATGTGTCCAGTGAGCCCCCTCCACCTCCCACCGCCACCCCCACCTCTCCAACCACCAAACATCTCTGCTTTTGCACTGTTTACTATCCGTGTGAAGATCCCAGCCGCTGTTCCTGCAGACTTTGAATCAAAGCGTTTGTCATCACCTCATTGCTAAATAGAAAAACTGCTTCACTGGCATTATGCTGATTTTTTGGGGGGTGTTTGGGCGCATTTTGTGGCGTAAAAGCGGCGCGATGAAGCAAAAAGAGGACACTGTGGACTGAGTTTTTTTTTGCTGTTTAGTTCAGAGAAAAAGCTGCACTTCAATCCAAATGTGGAGATTTGTTTTGCCTCTGCGCCCCCCCTCCCCTCACCCTCCTCTCCCTCTCTGTCCTCACCCCCATTTCGCTTCCAGTAACTGGCCTGTCATAACTAATCTAAAAAACACAGCCGATGTGAGATATGATCACGCTTCCAGTGTCCCTCTGTGGGCCGGTTTTTTTTCCCTTTTTCGTCGCGGCCGTGCGTAAAGTTGTGCCAAAAAGACGCCAAAAACCTCAAATCGCGTCTCCATGTGTGAGCAGGGGACGAGCACAAACTTTCGCCGCGAGTGTGTGTGTGTGTGTGTCATTGAGCCACGTTACGGTTGCATTCAAGCACAGCAGACTTAGAGAAACTTTTTTTTAAAACTTAAGAGGGGGGGTTGCCCTACGTACCCGTTGCGCCATAACCCTCCTGACTCCCTGGTCGTCCTTTCAGTTTAGATAAATCCCCTCTGAGGCCAGGGTGGAGACGAAATGAAGAAAGAAAATCCAAATAAATGGGGAGCCCAAAATCCCGTGTGTGTCCTCTTTTTCTCTCTCTCTGTCTCTCTCTCTCTTCCTCGGAAAACGGCGAAAGCCAGCGCCCGCTCTCTGCGCAAGTTCAGCCCAGGCGCGGCGGGTAGGTCCTCGGCTTATCCTCGGGCAGCGGCGCCAGGCTCCTTCTCCAAAAAAAAAGGAAAGAAAAAAGAAAACCAAGGTGGGAAAAATAAAAAAAAAAGCCCCTCAAACAAAACTGGCGACTCTCATAGCTTTTTGTCTGTTTTGTTGTTTTTTTGTGCCACTCCGCTTGTCAGTCAAATATAAAAAAAGAAGAAGAAAACGCGAGGGGCTTGTCAAAAGTACCGGATGAATGATGGTCCGACGCGCGTCTCCACGGGCTCGGCACCAGCTCGCCGTGAACGCTCACAATCACAGTTAAAAAATGAAGCAGCTCTCCTCTCGTTTTCTTTGATCACTCTCGGCTCCCGGCTTGATTTTCTTATGCAAAAGCGTCTAGAGGAGATCAAGAGGAGGTGGGGTGATAATTCTGGCTTAGGCTTTCTTAAAGGAGCCACGATCGATGCTGAGCGTGTGTGTGCGCGGACGGACGGACGGATGGATGTGAGTGTGTGCGCGCCCCGTATGCGTGCGAGTGTTACGCGTGTGTATGCATGAGCCGCCCGCCCGGTTTGTGTACAATGGATGTGTGTGTTGGAGCTGAGGAGGAGCGGAGGATCTGGACCAGACTGCTGAAACCCGGAAGTAGTGGTGGCCATAACAGGTCGCGTCTTACACAACGCACCGGGCTGCAGCAAGTCGTGCGGAGAGGAGGGGGGGGTGGGAGGACCCTGCGAGCCCGAGCGAGCCGCACCGAGAGCCGGCAGCAGAGAGGAGGAGGGGGGGGGGTAAAAAAAATGCACCTATGCGTCCAAGATGCATGTCTCATTCTCACAATCTGACTTTCTTCTGCAGGTTTGGAGCGTTTTGCAAACACAGACGCGTCTGTTTGAGGGCTGAGCAGCTCCTCTGCGCGTAAACACTCTATTAACGACTTACTGAAGCACCTCTCAGCTGATGTGAGACATTATCAGGTGTGATGCCACGAGTGAGCACGATGCCGAGCGGAATGTGAAGTCTGGGCTGAATGCAGCTTTTTCATTTCTATCACTTTTTAATGAGTTTTAAATCCAAAAAGAGTTCATTTCTAGTAGTTTAGCAGTCAGGACATGGTGCTGGAGGCTCGTCAAACATCACGTCTGCAACATATCAGTGCAGATTAGGAGCCAAACATGCAGTCTTGCAGGTTTTGCACCTCTTCAGGCTCTCTGTCAGTTCACCTGCTTCCCACGTTTGAATAAATGAACTTAAGATTTACCATCCACAGAAAAGTGTCAACTCCACACAGGAGGGACAACAACACGACTTTCCTCAAGTTATCTGGAAGCATCATTTATAATTCTATCAAACAAATTGTGCATATATGTTATTTAAAGCTGTATAATTAGTCCTCATGGTGGCTTTGAATTGTGATCTGAGACATTAAAAGGGTTCAGCATCTTCTCTCTGTCTGAATCAGAGTTCACATGTCGTCCGTCGCCTCTCCCCCACAGCAGCGCTGAATGGGTCGCTCCAGTCTGCCCCGGCCGTCCAATGGCAGCGAGGCTCAGCGATGGGAGCCCCCTATTGGCTCCCTGCGTGATCGATCCGTGGCTGATTGATCGGTTCGAGGCCACACTGGCGAGGAGGCGCAAAAACAAAACGTCGTACGCGGGCGGAAAACACACACTTTGGGCTTTTCTGTCACCTCCTGCAGGCTGGAAACCAAAAACACTGAGTGTATCTGACCAACGCACACACACACACACACACACACACTTTGTCTCTCTCTCTCACACACACACACATACTAATCTACACATCCAAGTCTTAATTACTTCCCTCTAAAGGCGCTCACGCTTTGACTAAACTTCTCCAAACACTCTGATCAGCCTCCTTCACTCAGAGAAGTTTTTTTTCCTTCTTCTTCTTCATCCAACTTTTGTCTCCTCATAATGAACGTCTTCACTTTCACGCTTTGCAGAGCAGAGGTTGTAAAAGTTTGGTCAAATATTGATGAGCTTTAATTTACGGGACTCTGATTCTCGAGTCATTTGAAGAAACTCGGAGACATCAGTGAGTTATGCGCGGATGTAAATTCACCAAATACTTTGAATTTCCTTCGTCTCGTGATGTTTGACTTCCTCGCAGGGATATAAAGGGGCACAAATCTTATTTCATTTCTATCACGAGTTTTTTCTGCGTTTTAATTAAGAAAAGAGTCTAACTAACTCACAATCTGCATGTAAAATTTATGATATATTTCATGAGGCAATATAAAAACGGGAGAAGTTAGTTTTAAGAGGAGGATGGTGTGAGTTTCTTGTAAATCCAACAGATTTCTTTATTTTTGTGTTGTTTTTTAACATGCTGGAGGTTTAACCAACTTTTTTTACGCATTTCAGCGCCACATTAACTCCTGATTATGCTCATAAGGTGTTGCTGCTCGGTGACAGCCTGCTTCAAGTTTTTTCCCCCCTCTCTCCTCTCAGTGCAGCAGCGAGTCCACTCATCGATCATCTGCCCCCCCTCCTCTCCTCCTCCCCCTCCTCACCCCCCCGGTGCCAGAGAAACGGTGTCATAACATGATAATGCGGCTTCACACATTCTGCGGTGATTCCTGCGGTTAAAAAAAATAAAAAACCCAAAGCGGTGGAGATCCGATGGAACAAATTCAGAGGCATGTAATGACGATCAAAGCCTCCTGCAGTCTGTCCGTGTGTCCGCCCGTCCGGCCGCCGGGAGGCTGCGGGGCGCGGACGGACGGCCGGTGGAGACGCGGTGGAGACGCGCAGGACGCACGGAGCTTTACGCACAGAGGCACCGCACCGCAGCACGACCCGGAGTTTGTTCATCCACTTATTTACTGGTGAGTAGAAGCTCCTCTTCTCTCATTGTTTTTTTATTTTTACGGTGCATTAAATAATAAAAAAGATATTTTCTTAAAATGCAAGATTTTTTTATTATTAATTAAAGTGCAAGCTGTTTAAACCCGTTTTCATATATATGTATATTTTGTAAAATCCAAACAGGATTATATCACCTCAAGGCACACTGATTTTTTTTAGAGGGTCACTAGGGGGAAAAAAAGCAAATTAACATGAAAGGAGGCTCTTCAGCGGCCGGCCACTGTAAAATAACTACAATGGTATTATAAAGCAATTAAGCTCCTTCAATTAGCGCCTGTAAAAGCAAACTGGAGCTGCACTTTCTCTCCTGGAAGTTGCTCTTTCGTGAGGGTCAGCGCGTTTTGGCATCCTGGAGGAGAGCAAAGAGGGGATGGCGTGTGTGTGTGTGTGTGTGTGTGTGTGTGTGTGTGTGTGTGTGTTGGGGTGAGGGAGGGAGGGGAGGGGGGGAAATACTACCGTCATTTCAGTTTAATCCGCTTTGCGATGACGGTAATGCTCCGAGTCGTTTCAATAAAATCAGCAGGTTTTACTTTTTAAAGTGCAGGATGGAGACGGACAGGCTGCTTGAAACAAACGGAGCTGTTTGTTGGGCGGCCTGTGCGCAGACTCTGCAGCTTTTATTACATTTCATTTATAAAAACACACGCAAAAAATCCCAAATCTAAAGTGTGTTTTTCTCATTGTGTCTCATATCACTATATCTCCACTTAATCCCAGTTATTTTTGGCACAAGAGGATGGTTGAAATGAATAATTAAAATGAAATGTGCGTTTTTAATTTTAATACTTATAATTTTAAGTTTAAAAAAAATGCAGGTCAGGGCATCGCTGTGCAGACCTGTGTGACTGTGATCTTCTGCACCTTTGCTCGTCTGTTTTGCAGAAACGAGGAGCAAACAGGCAGCCTGAGGAGTCAAACTGAGGTCAAACTTTTTTTGCAGCCCCGCAGCTTTGCGCGTAAAACGTGTTGGGATCTGCAAAAGAAAAAAAAAAGTAGAAAGAAAGAAAGAAAAGAAAGAAAAAAGGGCAGCGAGTCTCTCTGCTTTGTGTCACTTCGTGGACTGCGAAGTTTTCACAGCTCATCTAATTATATGAAAGTTAAAGTACATGATCTGCTGCAGGATCCATCAGAGAGCTCCGGTCACAGGAGGAGGAGGAGGAGGGAGAAAAAAATCTGATTGACTTCTTTTACCTCCTTGATTTATTTTTAAAGTTAAGCTGTATCCCTCCATCATATTTTTACAAATCCGTGCTAATTTATGAAGTTACAGCAAAGGTTGAAATTGCTTAAATACGCAGTTTGTGTGAAATTATTGCAGCAGGCTGACAGGATGGATTTTCTTTTTTTAAATAATGTCGCAGGTAGAATTACCTGCCGCCTCAAACAGCAGAGTAAATAAATAAACTCGGACTTGGGGCTTCAGGTGTAAAATCACAGCTTTGGTATAAAGGCAGTGAAATGATGGTAGATTAATTTTAAAGCGTGAAATCAGTTTCAGGTTTGTTTGTTTTATTTTTTGGTTTTGTTTTGTTTTTTCTTTTATCAAGAGGGAACTCTTTCCTCTGGGAGTTTTCTCTCAGTCTGGCCCAAATGTTAATGTGAGCTGCTCCCTCCTCTCACACACATTAATGCTTAATCATTTGCGCCTTCTACCGGAGCTGCAGGAAATTACATCAAGTGCAGAGAGCCAGAGCCCTTCTTAGATAATTAGGATTAAAAAAGCAAAGTAAAACCCCTTTTTTACTTAATCCCACTTTAACTTTTCCGTGTGTGTTTGTGTGTGTTTAATTATCAGTATTTTCTTGTCTTCTTCAGTATTATGCACAAAATTAATATACAGTTTGAATCTATGAAAAACATTTATTTTTCCATTCCTCATGATCTTTGCGCATGTAAATAATTTAACATCTTAATAAAATATATAAAAGTGCTTGCTGTGTTTTGGTGTGTTTCCTTTTGCAAATGTCCATTGTGTATTTATTTTATTTGAAGCTAGATTTGAAAGAGCTGATACTACAAGAAGCATTTCTATTGCATTTATTGTGAATTTTAGATCAGAAGGACTTTTTCTTGAGCTCCAGTTCTGAACAAATTCAAATGAAAGTCGAAGTCGATCAAAATCCAAATATGAAAGCATTAAGGAGTCAAATCTTGGAATAAGTTTGGAGCATAAACACTCAGCAGCTGTTTCAGATGACACTATGTGTCTCACCACAGCTGCCATCTATACATTTTAAATCTAAAAACAGTCATTTAAAGCTTCATTTGCCTTCATTACAGCCTGAAAGTAAGAAAACTGGTGCTGCTTTCTCTCTGTGCAGCTTTCACGTAGGTGTCGCATTAACGTGAACATGCTGGATTCATGATAAAGAACCGCTAACGACTGAACCTGAACAGACACGAGAGGCCCGCTCGGATGTGACAGTCGCACTGAAATCACCGCATCACACCTATAGAGACGTATGTGACGAACAGCTGCTTTCCTATATGGTGAGAAGTGTGTGAAATGAGATACACACACATATAGAGGTATACATACATCCAAGCACACACACACACA
>JBAJHX010000033.1:19419260-19433589 GCA_037176925.1 Amniataba percoides
CACACACACACACACACACACACACACACACACACACACACACACACACACACACACACACACACACACACACCACCCAGTCCAGTCCAGCAAGCAATATTTTGTATTATTCATGAGGGAGAAAATATTCAAATAATCATGAGCCTCTGCTTCAGTGCCAAACACTGTTTCTGTGGTTCAAACTCCTACAGGACAGAGCGAGAGAGAGAGAGAGAGAGAGGGAGAGAGAGAGACTCTAACCACCATCACTCTTCCTCCTCCTCTATGTTACACATCTATTTGACCTGATAAAGTTGTGTTAAAAAATACATGAAATTACATCAAAATCATGCGTGTTGAGATGACTTTGTCAGTGCAATAGAATCAAATAGAAGTGGACACGACATAATAGAAAAGTAACGATCAGAATACACCAGGCTAGAGTAGAAGAGAATAATAACGTACACCGTAAAAGAATAGATCATATGTTTTATGACATTAAAGATTTCAAATCAAGTCAAGACCATCTTTGTTGTTGGCGCAGAGAATAGAGCAGAAAATAACAGAAAGGAGCAGAATAGAAAAGAATAAATCATGATATGATAGAATAGAATAAAACAGATATTTTATTGCTCTCTGGTAGTAAATATGGTTGTCAGCAGCTTCTGCACATGAACTCTGAATTCTTCCACACGATTTTACCGCTGAATAAACCGTCGGTTCAGTAAAGCGCCGTGTCTCCGAGCGTCGAGGTGTCACTCAACCTCCTTCAGCACCAAACCGGCTAAAACACACCGGCTCCGCAGACCTCGTCTTTGTTCTCTCTGTGTTAGCTGTCCATCACTTTGATTGGCAGACAAGTGTCAGAGTGAGGGAATGTCGCAGGAAGCCGGGAAGAGAGCAAAAAGCCACGGCGGCAATCTCAATATTTCATCTCGACCCCTGAAGAAGGGCTCGCCGGTCTCATAGTTTAAATTCTAATCGTGTTAGGCCACAGGGGCATGTCATTTAGAGAGCCAGCCTCCGACTCTCCATCCCTCTGCTTTCCTCCCTGGCCAAAACAAATTATTAGGAGATTCCATTATTTCTCCATTATGCATATGTGTTTGCGTGTGGCTGGCTGTTACAGGCTCGGGAGAAAGAGCATGGGTAAATAGGCTCAGTTTAGCCCATCATGGGCCAATATGTCTGGCCCCGGACACAGCTGGGGTCCTCGGGGGTCTTCAAATTGGTCATCATTAGGGCCATAATGCCGTTGTTTTGCTTCAGCTAATGCCTCAGTCCAGATAATCAGTGTGCAAAGAGGATGCGACTGTCTCTGTTTTTCTGTCTTTCATTGTCTTTGGTCTCGTTCACAAGGGACAAGTAGTGTGTGAGGACCTCAGATAATTAAAGAATTACCCTCCAACGTCTGCACCCTGTAAAACTCATTTACAAAGCCTGATTAAATTTGCTGGTTATCACTAAAGCTCTGCACACAACAGCAAAAGATCAAGAGTTGTCAAGGGGACAAGAGGGGGGGGTGCTTTTTCTGATTTCACAAAGTACAATTTGGTTTTTGTGCTAAAAATGTCCTCAACAGATCTGGGATGTTGCATCAGGATTGTTTATGTACTACTGTTTCCACATCACTGCTGGATGTATTCAGCATGGGGGGAGAGGGTGTCAGCAAAAACAATTTGAGCAAAAATAAGTTCAGTCCATCCCATGACTTCAAGGTACAATCAAAGGTGAATGAGGCCTAAAAATGTAAACCAGAGGCAGCAATGAAACACTGGTTCTCAGTCGTGTATTAAGTTTCTCTTCAAAGTGCTAAAAAATACATGTTTAAAATTTAAACTAAAACATTAAATGGACCTTACTTGGAGATTCTTTGGTCAATGTCTTTCTCATGTTCCATTGCTCGCTGCATGTTTTAGAAATATATTTTCTTTTAGATTTACAATATTAAGATTTAACAGCAAAAACTGTCATTTTTACTTATAGATATGCGTTGTAAATATCTTTTATAGGTTTCACTGCTGTCTGTGTTGCCTATTTGATTACGACACCATAAATAAGACTTATGACTCAATCACGCTGGATTTAAATGACTGATATTCATTTCTGTGTCGTGTAAACAATGGACAGGTGAAATGAGAGAATCGTTGCAGGTTATAACATTCGTTCAGGCTTAAATGCCTGTTTGTCTGTCTTACCTGCTTTCTAATACTAACTGCGATCCCCATTGACGAATATTCTCACAGGCAATCGTGAAAAACACACCAACACAAACCGCAATAAAGCCACCCTCCGTGGACATCATCAGGACAGCATAAAACACCCCGTCCAGAAGGTTTTCCATTCATTATAAATGAGAGCAGAGGGAGTTTTCCAGATCATGAAAGATATAAAGAGAATTGTATTGCATTAGGCGATAATCCATATTTCTGCCTGGGACAGTGTGTCAGGGTTATTTTTGGCAATGTCAGCTGGCTGTTTTTAATGGCCTGCATATTTATAATGTCATGGTTTTATATTTTACAGCCTCAAACGGATTTCCTGCAGTTGCAGGGCCATAATCATGGTCAGTTCATAACTCACCAGGGATTATTGATGCACTTTCACATCAGCATAACACATCCCATTTGGTGCAGCAGATGCCATTAGCCAATGCACCGTACAGTATCAGGGGTAAATATATTCTCTGTGTGGGTGGCTGCAAAGGCAATCAAACTACTAAAACTGGCGGAGTGGGTGCCACCACTTTAACCACTGTGAAGGATAAAAGTTACAGATTTTGGGTACTACATGTTACGGCCAGTAAACGTACAATTTATAGTAGTTAAGACAAATTGCTGCTTTCCCAATTTAAATTGGTGACAAGGTGAGTCAAATAAGATTCATGTTGATGGCTATTATTTGTGTACCACATTTACATAGTACCTGTGATTTTTCATGCCTAATGAACCTGCACAATAAGCATGTTTTTGGCTCCATTCATATATAAAAAAAATTCATATATAAACACGATTGACCAATTCTACATTCTGGCTTCTAACCTAATGTGGCTCGTCATTGTAGTGATTATTGTATTAAGGCATTAAGTGCATCAAAGTTTATGTTTGTTTTACATAATGCAGTTTACATTATTATTATTTCTCTCCCTGTTACATTACAGGGTAATGTACTGATAAATCACATGTGAATGCTAACATACCACCCTTACTTACATTTTAAGACTTTCCTTTTAATAAATAATTGAATTTGTTCTTGACTGCCCCATTTGGATCCACACTTCTGGTAGTGATGAAATTACCAGTATCGGAGCAGATACTGACCTTATTAAGCAGATCAGGTATCCACATAAAAGTATAGTTTCTCATAAAATGTCATTATGAAACAAGCAAACCGTGATCTTCTGTTATGTTACCTAAAATGGTTTGCATGTAGTCAGGTTCACAGCTTTTACATGTGGAAAAAAGGTTGGATTCATGCTAATTTCAGGGTGTAACTTCCGCATACTTCACCCCTTGTGTATATCTACTTCTTATTTGTGCAACTCTGGATTATTTTTTATGGTTTCATTCACAGAAAAGCTAAGATTTAATTTGGTAGAAATTACAAATTCACCATATTGTACTAAATATTTTTTCAGGACCAAGATCTTTAAAAAAGTGTGTGAAAGCTGTGAATTTTTTAAATAAAAAATACAAAAGAGGGGTACTGGAGAATAATGATATAATAATAACCGCACCCCCACCACATGACCAAGTGAGACACATTCAGCCAGAAACTGCAGATTGAAGCAGATTCGGTCTCAGCAGCACCATTCAGGTCCCCTCACCTCACACACTGCTCTGTCCACACTGCTTACAACGTGAAGACTCCTGTCAGTAAATCAAGTCAGAGGGGATCATTTAGTCCTAATGGCTCTACTACAACTGGACCCCTTGTCCATCCAACAACAGGCCCCTCAGCACTGCAGCCCAATGTGGCAAAATGTCACCTCTGAAAATTAGCCATCAAGCGGGGGCAATTTTCCCCCTAGCTAAATTGCTAAATAAGTAGCGAGGCTGTAATAGGTAGCAATCTGGGGCTAATCTGATGAGATCATTTGGAAAACGCTGGACTGGGGGTTGAGAGGATCGAGGGGGGGTGGAGGTCTGTGTGTATGTGTGTGACTCTCCATGTGTGCATGCATGCGTGAGTGTGTCGCTGCAAGTTTGTGTATTTACAGGTAAGCATGTGTACTGTGATACACTATCCTCTGCAGACGTCTTTAGGTATCTGTGTGTGTGTATGCATGGGTGTGCACACTTTATATTATATCTACTCTGTGTGTGTGTATGCTTGAGTTAAGCGTCGTCTGAGCTCACGCTGTGACTTAGGAATCGTGTGGACACAGCTGGAGGGTCATGTGATTACAGACGTATAGCAGTGTGTGTGTTACTGTTTCTGTGTGTGTGTGTGTGTTTGTGTGGAGGGAGGGGACGCGATGGCAGGGGCGGAGGGTGAATATTACTGTCGGCGGGCACCAGATGCCAGCTGGCAGGGGCACAAAGGGAATAGACGGGGAGTGGGTTGAACAATTACTGTTATTCATAGCTGAGCCAACAGAGAAGGTCTTTGCCATTAAGAAGCACACAGGGCCGGATTCATGCAGATACGTGTGGATTTAGAGGCATACAAACGGGAGAAAATAGCTGCCGATCTTCCAATGGTAGTAAACACACACACATCTTAAATCGTTTGTGCATCTACTCAGGCAATTAAACCAACAACAAAACCTTGTCAGTCTTGTGTAAACAATGTCATCACATTGTCTGCACCTCACAAAATAACCAAACCTGTCTCATCAGTATTGACACGCTGTCATTATTTAGTTATAGTGAACTCCAACTGAAAAAAAAAAATAGCTTGATTGTGATTCATTTCTGAAACTTGGACAATGGGTTTTCCTTTGTTTCAATAGACGAGTTGCCACAGTACAACCTAATTTTCTCATAACCCACTTTTGTGGAGAACTACAGTAATTGTTATTAAGTTCAATCAGAATGGGGTCAGTACTGGAAGCCACTCGGCCCTGTGTTTAGTAATTAACATTTCACAGTGAATATCTCATTACGGGAGACAAAGGTTGCTAATAGGAGCCCCGGCTACTGAGAACATGAAGCTGGAGCAACAAAAGCCCCTCCAGTTTTAGGCCGGCTGTAATCAGTCATGGAATTCAGCAGCATGTTCAGATATATCTGGACCGAGGAGACAGTGCTGTGCTTACGTTTATTTATAATGTACCAGTATTATGATAAAGGATTTGGTCTATTGATACAAAGGGAGTCTGCAAGGGAGTCTGTCAGGCTGGTGTTGTTCGCGCCAGTGTTCAGAAACGTCGGTCAATAGAGTAAATGTCTGAAATGACTGAACCTCCTTCCTCTCTTTGAACATTTCACTGGAATTGTTCTTAGACTTTAATCACAATTTCAAGCAACAAAATGATAAAACAGAAGGATTTACAACCCCTCTTTGTCTGTCCGGGAACTTCCATTATTAGCATTTCTAAAATTTTTAGATATAAAAATTCCCACAGTAGATTTATCTATGCAGACTTTGAGAGTATGTTTATGAGTTTTTTCTTTTAAATTATTTTAAAACACAGTCTCTGATGCAAGTTACTCTGACCAATAAGAGCACATTAGCTCCTTCGCGAGCCTCTGAGATCCAGTAACACAAATCCAGTTTCACTTAAAAGCAAAAATGCACAAATGTCAGTGTAAGGTGAAGGAACTCACCATCTGTTAACATGGCGCCTGTGGTGGCCTCTTGAATACTGGTCACCTTGGTTTAAGGTTCAAGGTAGACGGCTCTTCAGGGTGCATGGCAAAATGTTGTGGCAGGAACCAGACCGTATGAGGGGAAGGTGGTGGCACAAACAGACAGCTGACTGAAGTAAAAAAAGCTGGATGTGGCAGCTTTCGATCGAAAACATGCCCACATCTGGATCCACATCAGACGGGACAGAAGTCTGTGTGTGTTTGAACATTTATCAGTGATTATCTTTCTTAAGATGGCCTTTAAATGCACCTCATTATTACTGCACTTTAAAACTAAAGCTTTAAGTGATACTAATGAAAATGGAAATGAAAGACTCCTTTAAATGAAGTTATTTGAACACTCTAAAATACAGACATTCAGTCGGGGGAAGGGGAAAAAAAATCAGGCGTATAAAGACACGGTGTGATCTAAACAGACGGCGGGCAGAAACCAAGCCCTCATATGCTTCCAATATGGTGAAATACAATGTACTCACATTTTACCCCCTGCCCAGTACAGGAAAATGACTGTCAGTCTCACTTTTCTTTAGACTTATCTCTCTTTCTCCTCCGTATGAATGGATTTGGATGCCTTCCACTGGAAAAGCACCGTCTTTGATCTGCCTTTTTTTTTTTGGACCTACGCTAGACCTCAGAGGCCTCATCTCCCTTGATAACGAGACAAAGAGGGTAAACGTGTTGATGGTGGCAGACGGTGCAGGAATTCTGGGCAAATGTGTCAAATTAGTTCTCGCGTCTGGGCCTCATTCCTCTCCACCTTGCTGTGATCTTTTGCTCCCTCCTCTCCGCTGCTCTTTACACCCCAGTCACTCTATCCCGCTCTCTTCCCACGTACGCCCGCTCTCCATTCCTCCTGTGACCCTGCGCTGCATTTCTCTCTCCTCCTCTACATCCATACACAGGAGGAGAGAGAGAGAGAGATGAGGTTAAATGGGAATCAGGAAAAAGGCACAAGCTAACCCTTCATTCATAGATCCCCATGAACACAAGCGACTGCACTTCAACATAATCTGAACATCTATTTTGTCTTTATTTGATTTTAGTTAATGCTAGTCATCAGTTTTCCATACCTGAGTGTCTCCAAGATTGGAAAAAGTAAAATCGACTCAGTTTTGTGTTGCCAGTACGCAAGGAGGCAGGCAGCAGTTGTGCTAACTCCTGAAAGAACTTGATGCCCGATGCAAACAAACACATGGTGCATCGTTATATATATTCACAAATCCACATTAAAATCATGGCCATGTATATAACTTGACAGTACCATGAGAAACAAATATATGTTTTATATATATATGCATTGTATTTGTTCCACAAGGAGCAAGCTTTTAGTTAAAATGTTAAAACACTGAACTTTTACTGGAGGATAATTACTCTGATGTTTAACCTACGCAGACATATTGTCATTTCTTTGGATTATAAAGCGTATTTAACAAAGACCCCCATCTTTCCCTGACCTTCACTGAGTGAATGGAGTCACCTAAACATGACCATAAAAAAGTTTATCATGCTTTAGTTGCTGTGAGTGAAAACAAATAAAATGTGTTTTGGCGATACAGTCATTATGAATATTTGGAGCTGAAAGATTGGAGACAGAGTCGATATAAATATTTCCTCCTGAATAAACACTATAATCCAGATGGAATTACATTTTCTATTAAATATTATTTGTAGAAGAGCATTATTTGTGGAGGCAGTGTTGCAAATAGCCACCTGTTTAGTTAATGTGCCTCGTTAATATGTGACATAGGCAGAATTTTAAAGAAAACATAGAAGTTTTTCTTCCAGTGCTGCTGTTACGGAGGGGAGAAGAGCTGAAATCAAATGATACCAGATGCTCTCAGTGGTGTGGGTAGCCTACAGTGTGTGTGTGTGTGTGTGTGTATGCATACGTGTGTGTTATTGAGGGCAAAAAAAAAAAAAAAGAGGTAAACCGTGAGTGAGGGTAAACACAAGTGGGAATACACAGAAGTGTGTTGGTGTGTATGACCCAAGGACATTCTCCTGTGTGTCCTCCCAAGTTCCTGAGTTTGCCTCCGATGCATCTCCCCCCCACCTCAGCCCCGCTCCACCAAAGGCCCTGTTATAAAGCACAGGCCCACAGCCTTTATATGATACCGTATAAAACCTCTCAGTAATGCGCTCTGTGCTTCAAGCGAAACCCCTGAGCAAGG
Organism: Amniataba percoides; assembly: GCA_037176925.1. NCBI lineage: Eukaryota > Metazoa > Chordata > Actinopteri > Centrarchiformes > Terapontidae > Amniataba > Amniataba percoides. The sequence goes on from JBAJHX010000033.1 coordinate 19,427,224, forward strand.
TTATAGTGCTAACATGTACTGTATGCTTTATTTATGCATGAGCCACCCTTCTCCTATCCGGGGAATTCTGATTCTTTTCCCGCGATAAAAGTTGCATGGCCTTACCCACTCCGAAGGGAGTAAATGATTTAACGGTGGCTTACGGTATGGTAAGTAAGCAACTAATGTTAATTCAGCCTTTTTTCTGATAGGGTATCAAGTAGGGGGCGTTGTTACATTTACCCTCCTGCCTCCTTTTTAGTATGTGGAGGTTACACGGGGCAGAGGGAGCCGTGTCACGCCATATCATCACATGCAGTAAATACTTAATTGGAAAGTTGTTTGAAGGGTTAGTGTGGCAAGGAGTAAAGGGAAACTTTTTCTTGGACGAGACGTGATATTGTTTTCGTATGAGGCAGCAATTATTACAAACTAAAATTTTGAAAATGCTGATCTACTTTATTTTGGTATCAATTATTTGCTTAATAACCTTTTTTTTGTTTTAATGCATCTGCATGTGTAAAAGTGCTTCCATGCTCATGCACACAAATTTTTATTTATTTACCACCCTCAGATGGTGCTAATGTGTTTATGAGTCAGCCCTCCTCCCCTGCCCCTGATCAGGATCGAGGCAAAGGAGGCCACTTGCTACTTAAGCCTCCTCCCTCGCCGCATCGGAAAGCCTCAAAAATTCAAATCAACATTAAAATAGTTTTATGTGTAAGTAAGATTCGGTGAACTCCATTATTTTCCCCACTATTTGCTTGAATAATTCAGGGAAGATAGCTGAATTATGGATAAAGTGTACAGTTTGAAGAACGGGTTCATGTGCAGCCCGGGGCTATAGCCTGGCTTTAATGATGTCTGGAGATGGTGGACGGGCGGAGGGAGAAGTCGTTAGCTTCACAGTCATTTTCTCAAGGATTAAAAACACGCACTCAAAGCAGCAGGGTGGACCGGTGAACTGACGGGGACCAAAAGGAGTGAAAATGTAAAGAATCTGCAAAATTTGGAGAATTTCCTGACTCAGACTCTCATCAGAGGGAGTACAGTAGTAGAAGCTGTAGTATGAGATCATTTTATTTTGAAAAGCAAATCTTTTTTTGGTACCAAAAGGATCATTTGACCATTAAGTTTTGATTAAGTTTGAAAAAAATGCATATATTTTAAATATGTATCATTATTATTATTATTCTTAATATTATATCTATTGCTTTCCTTCTTCTTTTACCATTAAAATTTAGGAAATAATTCAAATATGGCTTGAAACATTTAAAAACATAATACATAATAAAAAAGTTAAATGCAGGAGCTTGTGTGAAAGAAATTTTTGCCTCATAAATTAACTAAATTTGTCCATACAGACTGAAAATTAGGGTTTTCATTCATCCATTCATTCCCCAAAGGCTTCTGTATAACACTGCATTAGATGCACTTTCAGTACGAGGTGCAGGTTCGACTTTTCTTCAGCTCACCACTCCCCTATTTAAGAGTCTGGAATCTTAAACTGGCACAGCGAGGATTTATACTATTAGCCGGTAGCAATGACATCCAAAAACACACACTTACCCGCTCACACACATAAACACCCTTCAACAGCCAGCAGGGAGTCTTCCTGTTCCTACTCACTCCAACAGGGAAGCCAAGCACAGTCTACTCTCCTAATTACCCACCTTCCTCTAATTATCCAATCATAAAGCCATTAGCAGTCTCACACCATATTAACATGGTCCCGCCTACATGCCAATTTGCACGGTGCCAAGATGCAACTGCAAGGGTTTTTTTTTTTTTTTTCAGCATGTAAACTTACCAGGCGCAGTATCATGCAGGGGAAAAACTGTGCTTTTCTTGGCCCTTAACAAACAAATAATAGATTTACAAACAGGATTTTAACAGCAGCATTTTTTTTATCTCACAACGAAAGCTCGGCTCTAATTCGCACGCGTTTAAAGTGGAACTACACCCTCAGATTCTGCCTTGCAGTGTATTTAAAAAATATTCAACAGAGGAGGGAGGGAGCAATGACGGCGCGAGGCGTGGTCATGCAACGTGTTATGTAAGGAGACTGACTGCCGCTCAGTGTGGCATCGACGGCGATGTAGTGCTGGTTGGTGGAAAGACGGCGAGTCTGTACAGGAGACACTTTTACGGCCCTGAGAGAGTAACTGTGGGTGAATCTGGGATAGCGGCTCTCGTGTACTCGTGTAGAGTATCAGGACATATTCATAGTGCTGCTGGATGTCACGGTTAACATTATTCTTAGTCAGCCCTAAATGTCCTTGAAAAGTTATGTGTTGTGTTTAGAGGAATAACTCTTGTTCACGTATGATGTTTTCTAGTTTGGTTTCGTATAAAATAAACCTTTGAGTCTTGCCTATTTCATCACGGTTAGTGAGAGGGTGTCACGTTATCCCATTTTGAGCTGAAAAAGCAAAAATCACCAATATTAATGAACATGACACTGTGTTTATGTGTGTATAGTTCAGAGAAAATAAAGAAAATAAATGAATGTGTGGTTCCTCATTAAATAATCCCTGTGCCGGTCCATCCATCCAACCATATACTAATATTTGTTTAGAGTTATTGATTACTTCACCTCATTTTTTTACTGTAAAAACTCACTTTTATTATCTGTTACATGCCCACGTTACTGGCATCTAAAGATCTACCCTACATATTCACTTAGACATAGTATAAGGCAGCACAGCTGTGCAGCGAGCGACACGTATTTCCAATAAAGGTTGAAGGCTGCAGTTTTATTTGAGATTTTCACTGGAAGGAAGTTACGTCACTTGAGGCAATTTATTTCTCTGCGCAGCTCAAAAAGGAATTTATACACTGCATACTTTTATTCATTTCTGTCACCACTGACAGAACACGATGCAAAATAAAACTACGGAGAAGGTGAATCCTGGTGAATCTATTATTGATATGTGTTCAGTCCCAGCGGCATGTTGTGCAACAGAGGATCCAGATTGTTCCCTCCTTTATTCATACCCATCAGAGGGATGGCAGGTTATTGGAGGGAATGGGGCGGACGAAGAAGACACAGAGCACAGATGTTGGCGCAGCTGCAGCGCCGAGGAGATGCTCGGGTTAACGGCTAGCGTTAGACGTGCACAGACTGTGTGAGAGGGCTACTGGGGTGCTATCTGTAGAGCTAGCTCATCCACCTGACTGATTTGGAGGTCGGAGCAGAGGTCAAATCTGCAAAGAAGTGAAGGAAACAAGCGAGAAATGTGCACCTGTGGAAAATCGAAAGTCAAGGAGCTGAGTAAAAACTCAAGTGAATAAAGAATATCACCCAACATGAGTTGAAATAAAGGCATTTAGTGTTGCTCTAAATCTAAATCATCCTCATCCCCTCATCTTTAGCCTCAAAAACAACCAACAAAGTACATTTAACGTTTTCTTAGATACAAATCTGACTCATAAATACCTCTCAATTTAAAACCATCTTATCTACAAGAGGCTAAACTCATCTCCCAGGTATGTTGCCTTTCTTTTCTCTTTGTCATATATTGGCAGGAGTGAGTTATAAGTAAGGATTTCTGGGATTTGGGGAGTTGGAAACATGTCCAGAGAAGCTATAGAAACTTAATTATTTCCATCATTATCCCCTTGCAAAATATTTTACGGCTGGCATCAGATTTTTTTTTCTGTGTAGATTAAGACTTATTTTTGTGATACAACAGATACTCCCTCCAATTTCTCAGAAATCCCACTCAGTTTTCAGTATCCCATTAAGTCCAGGGATGTCTGGATCCGTGCAGCTGATGGTCGCGGGCAATAGGTCCTGCAGTGCAGCGCTTTAATAGACTCCAGCAGAAGCTTTGGCAGAAAGTCGAGCCAAGGCCGGGAATGAAACCGAGCCTGTCAACATTGGCAAAGGCACAAACAACCCACAGAAAAACTGTATCACCACACAGAATGTGGAGACAAATCCATTCATTCTGCCTTGCTACAACAGCAACTCCAAACACTGGCTCCACAATGACATTGTTTTATTTGATGACTCTCTCAGTCTGTTTCTCTGTTAGCCTGTGAAAACATCCTCATCTGACCACACGAGCAAGGTGACGGCGAATAATGGTGCTTTGTCAAAACTGATCCATGCCCAAGGTATGGACTGACAATGGAGGATCTCACTGTCTCGTCTTTATAAAGCCACACAGCTGTTCCCCCTCCCCTCTGTACACAATCAAACCTCTGCCATTCAGTGCCACAAACCAATAAATGCTGCCTTTGTCTTAGCTTGACACCATTGTTTTGTCTTCATAAAGATTTCTCTTCTTTGGCACAGATGGTTTTTTGTTTCGTTTCCAACCAAGCTCCATTTTCCTCCTTTTTTTTCCCCCCACAATGACGCTCAATCATATTTGATTTCTTATTCTCCCTTTCCTTGTTGAGTCACTCAGATTACTGATGTGGAAGCTACTTTGAAAGCATGGCTCTTCAAGCTACTGACTTCACACTGGAAGAAGTTGAACTACAGCAAAGTGACACCAGGGAGAAATGTAGTTGGAAATGTAGGTTAAAAATGTAGTTCAATCTACTCTTTCCATAAATATATCAAATTGATAATGTGAATATTTTAAAGAGTACAGTATGCATCAGTCACACCTGCCTTCCAGAAACTAGAATATAACTTCTCTACTGTAATTTAACTGATCAGCACTGCCCCGACTATGAAGGCACGTCTACTCAATGCAACCACCGTCTTGATCTTTGTGTAGTGCACATGCAAAAGGTCAGTGCTCAACAGTGACAGCGTCTTCATGAATAAACCTCCCGATTCTCTGCATGAGGAAGAATCGCCACGGCCATACATAAGCAAATCCATGACACTGATGAGCTCTACCGACAAAACAAAATCTGTTTTCACTTGAGAGGTATGCACCACAAACAAAAGCAAATCAAGACAACTGCTGGAGTAATCCAGATATTTCACAAAACCGACTATAAAAACTCTGCAGCAAACTCAGTCATTTCTTTTCTTCACTACACAAAAAATAACAGAAAAGTCATTTAACTACTTGAATTACTATCTAAATGCATATGTAATTAAACTATCACCAAGCTACTGTAAAGTTTTGTGAAATTACTGATTATTTTACATGCAGTTCAAAGCTCCTAATCCACACATAAACACTATATATTAATGCTGATACAACAATTAGATGGGGATTATCTCATTAAGAGACTAAAATTCAAGAGAGAGAGAGCTGCTCATATTCATAAAACCTAAGATTGAGTCTTTTTAAACAGATGTAGGCTGTGTCTTTGTTGACACTGTGCACACCCTTCTGTCAGCAGCCTAATAGACAGGTAATCATATCTGAAAATGTAATCTGTTTTCATCTTTTGGTATAAAAGCCCAGGCTGAGCTCTGAAAGAGTTGCAGAAGATACCAGACACTTCAAACTGACCTCAAAACCATGTTTTGGTTCAGCAGGAACACACACGGAAGGGGAGAGGCACGCCCATGAAAATAAAAAAGGCCACACGCAACAGATACACACATGATCTAAAAATAGATCAAATGTCAAATGTTTCCATATGTCAAATAACTACTAAAATACTTAGTGCTAATACTTAATACTACTGCTGAAATGTTCTCAAAAACTGAAGCAGCAGTCCACTGAACTGCTGTGCAGCGCCCCCTGTTGATGCAATATTTCCCCACACTGCCCCTGTTTATGTTAAATCTTATCTACAATTAATTCAATCAAAGACATGTTGAAGAAAATTAAATTCAGAGTTAAGTTTAATAGTCCAAAATAGCACTGTGTGCACTGCAAGGTTCCCCACTATAAAATGAAAGATACCTTACAATGAGCTTTTTACATTGTAAATATGTGTACAAGTGTTCAAATGAAAGCAGTAGTTACAGACTTAAAGAATCTGTGTGTCCACTGAAAATGCACACAGCAAACCAAACTGTGGATTAGGGTTTTAAATGACCTCAGCTGAGCAGCCGCCACTCCTCATCCCTCCCTGCTTCCATCTCCTCCTCCTCCTCCTCCTCTCCTACTCTCTCGCCTCTTTTTGGAGCAGTGTCGTCCCCCGTCATCTTCAGGTCATAATGTAACATGACACCAGCGGTTGCAACAAGGCCGGCCAGCCAACCCGAGCGTTTAAGACCAATGAATATCATTTGCTCCCGGTAGGTTCCCTGGCGCTTTCAGACACTACCACCGCCAGACTGAATCAGCGTTCGCGCCTGTCATGTCTCTGACGTGATGGGACACACACCGACACACACGCAGACGCACAACAGGCCAGAAGCACACCCATACATATATACTGTAAAGGCACACACACACACACACACACACACACACACACACACACACACACACACACACACACACACACACACACACA
>JBAJHX010000033.1:19433689-19448457 GCA_037176925.1 Amniataba percoides
CACACACACACACACACACACACACACACACACACACACACACACACACACACACACACACACACACACAGCTGCACCGCGGCCTGCAACAAACACTTTCAAAACAAGGCTCAGTTCAGAGGACAGGCACACATGCATCAACACACACACACAGGATATTGTCAGCCTCTAGAGACCACTTTGTTGTTTCTGATGCTTCTGTCATCCTCAATACACTTCACGCTGCTCTTACAAATCCAGAGATTTCTCACATCTCACACTTCTTATGCCTTTTTTTTTTTTAAAGAAAAAAAAACAATGGCTTTCAGGGGTTATCACCATGCAAACCACATTAGGACCCTTTACAGGTGAAAGCAGCCTTGGTGAGATCCCCTCCCTCATTAGGGGGATTAAAGACGGGGCTGCCCTTCTCCCGGGTTAGAAACAGCCACAATAACCCCTCGCCCCTCACCTCAGCTCTGGTTTCCTGGCTTTAGACTGCTGTTTAAATTCCCTCCTGCCTCTGAAAATGTCCTCCCTGGGGATCCCCGGGGCTTTGATCAGCCGCCCCCGATGGATGCACCCGTCCACCTCCCCACACACCCCCAACCCCACCCACCCGACCACTGGGGGGAAGTAAGAGGGCTGAAGGGGGTCAGGGGTAACACTGCCAGAGATAAGAGAGGGGAGGCAGAAAGAATGAAAGGGGAGGGAGGTCTTGTAAAGATCAACTGGGGTTGGCTAAAGGGGTGGATAAGAGGGAGGGTGGGCTAATGAACCCCCCTAATACCCCCTCCACACACACACACACACACACACACACACACACACACACACACACACACACACACACACACATTTAAGTAGCCTAATTACCTGCCTGATCTGGTGCAATGACAGCACCTGCAACGAGGGGTCAAAGCACGCGGCTGGGATGCGCTAACAACCTTGTTAAGGAATACCTCATTTTAATGAGAGCTAATCATGTTGCATGTTTAGTTTCATGCTAATGGGGCAGCATGTGATCTTAAAAGATCACGGACCGGGCGATATCTTTTCATCTTGAAAGTAGTGCAGCGCTGGACGCCAGCTTCACAAGCGGGGTCGTGGGTATCAATCTTACACGACTGAGTGTACATCACATGCATTCATGCATATTCAGCGTTTAACATGCAAGAGGTGCTGCATTAGGTTCATTTGCATTGGCAAAATGTGAGTACATGAAGAAAGACCTGATTTTTACAAACCCACAGGTGAAACTCTGAGCTCTAATAATTCAATGGTTTGAGCGACTCAAGTCTCATTTCCCTGGAAAGTACGAGTGATTTGGTCTAGGCCTGTTTGGATTTCCTTACTGAAGACTAAGGTTTATGTTCCTTACCTGTGTATCTAACTGTGGCATTTAATTGAAATGAATCACTCTACATTCAAGGGATAATAAAGCGGCTTTCTTTCACAATAAATATACTGTATATATGCAGGAAATCCATTCCCAGACATCCAGGATATCAAAGCAGATCATAGAGGAGCTACCAAACTGCTATCTCATCAAATTAACGTTTATTAAGATAAAATGATGCGCCGATAAAGATGGGAGTGTATGACAAGAGCAAAGAAAATCCTCATCTCACTTCAAGAAAGAAAAGCACAACCGCCTGAGGCTCAAAGCCGTGACCAAATACAAAGTTTTCAGAGGAAGTGAGGAAGATTGGGGGAAAAAAGGAGGAAAAAAGGAGACAAGGAGCTAGAGTCATTTGGTAAAAGAGTGCTGCAGCCAAAATATTTCCTTTTCTCTATTTGAAAATGGCAGGTGAGCCAATTTGGCCTGAATTATGCTGTACATATAAGTCAGAAATTTGCACATAAAGCTTTGAAATGTAGCGAGAGCTGAGGCACTTCCTGCTCTTGAGCCTAACCTTATCATACATTCATTCTCTATTACAGTACTCATGAATAATAATACAGCGCAGTGATCTATACTAACTACTTAAGTTATGCTGATGAGAGAGATTATCTTCACACTACGGAGCACCTCGTCTGAAGAAAAGCTGTATTTCTTGAACACATCTTACACACCGGGCACAGTTAAAAGGAAGAGTTAGAGCCAATAAGCATGTTTCGTTTTTGGAAATATGCTCACTGGCTTTCTGGTGGAGAGTTAGAGCCCCTGTAAAACCAGAATTTGTTGTTTTTCACATCAGTCTTTGTACGGATTAAAAAAACAAGATCTAAAATGTTAATTAAAGAGCTTCAGAAGTTCAAGCTCAGACTTACTAATTTCCCTATTTTCACTCTTTATGCTAAGCTAAGCTAACCAGCTGCTGACTGTAGCTTCGACAGACAAAATGAGAGTGATATCAATTTCTCTCTCTTTTAAGAAAACACTGTAGCACATTTAAAGACACTGTTGGTTGCTTAAATGTCACACACATTTTTCTTCAGGTTTAATATTGTATGTGTTTGAGGAGAAATAATGTAGTTTTAATAAGAGTGTGCAAAAGAAAACTGCATATAAAAACAATGCATTGCTAAACTTCACTTGGCCTGAGCGAACTTATCAACAAGGCATCATTACTAAGAAGTGTGTTGCAAAGAGGATTCGCTCAATATGCCATTGCAGCGTGCAGAAACTACCAAATGAGCAGTGTAAGTATCTGACTTGAGCTCATCTCGAACCCGGCTTAAGTCGCCCTCTTCTGTAAATGGGCACCTGCACTTAGTGTGGATAAGTATCAACGCTCTGCACTTGATGCTGAGTGCTCGTTAAGGTCCTTGAGGTCAATTCATTTTCAGATGCCAACCATCCGCAATTCAAACACAAGACGCCACGCGCCCACATATCATAACATGGAGGCTGCGCGAGTCGACTTAACGTATCTCATCCCTCCAGCTTTGACGATGATGATGCCTCGCTAAACAGCTCTAAACAAACTCTCTCAAAGCCCTGATGAATAAGTGAAGGGATAAAAGCTACATCGATACCATTCTAACGCATTAATGTGCCAAATAAATAAATAAGTGGTGACGTGCGGGAGGGGGAGCATCGGTGGAAAGGGTGGTGGTGGTTGGGGGGGGGGGGCGTTGCACATTCTTTTGTACATTGAATCTATCTTATCGGAGCGTGTAAAAATAGCTTGACAGAGGCTAATTGTGCTCGTTGCTAAATAATGGATCACAGCGGAGAGGGCCTTCCTGGAACTGGGGCGGGCACGACTGTTCCCTGCTGAACCTACGGGTTCCTCTCCCCGCTTTTGCCTTCAGGTAAAAAATCTGCCACAACCCCCTTCTCTCTCACCCCCTTCCTCACCCACCCTAACCCTCTTCCTTTGCTTCCATCTTCCTCTCCTCTCTCTGTTTTGTTAGCGGGTATCAAAGAGTTTTTAAATGTCAAACGAGCCAAAAACTTTTTTTACAGGGGCAGTTAGGAGGATGATGACACATCTCGGTGTCTCTTAAATTTGGCTTAATTTTGCTTTATTAAATCTTTGATAAATATTAAACACATCAAACACCGAACTTCAGATCATATTTCCTGAGCCAAATTGTGGATTTGGAAAATTACTTGGAATTAAAACTCTCAGAAAATGACTTTCATTAGGATCAGAAATCAAACAGGGGACTTGGAAATTAATAAAATACCTGTGAAATTCAATATTGCACGGGCAAAAACACCATCAGTGTCTCCCTCAGGCCTTCGTAAGTTATTCATACGAGCCTGTTCTTTTCTTGTAAAAATGGACTGCTCTGAAAACAACTGAGTATAAAATAAAACATCAGCAAAAGTCTGCCATCATCACAAACACTGCAGCAGCGATGCAATACAAAGCAAACAGCAGAAGTTGATATATAAATAGATATACAGATAGATAAATATGTAGATATATACTGTATATAACTAGTATTCAGGCCATATAGCATGAAGTCAGATTCTGCTGTTTAAGTCAACGGAACAACAATTAAATTCAAAAGTTTCTCTAAACCCTGACAGCAAAAGAAAGACAAACTAATCCTCTTACTCTGCACAACCCACAAAGTGAGAATAAGGCTTTGTTGGTAAATACCCGTATCAAGTTTGTTGCTTCACATCTAATATGGCATCAAAGTTGTCGTCCATGTGACTGGGAAAGTTGAAAGCGTGAGGTTGCATCTTTGCATAAACGCCTTAGCCGCCATCGTCTCATCAGAGGAACGTGTGCAGCTGATGGAAGACTGCTTACACTTATTCCCCTCAACAACTAAAGGCTTGTTAAAAACTGCTTTTCCTCCGATCTGTCGTTTGAAAATGTGTGTGTGCAGCTAATGAATCACACTCTCTGGGAAGTTAAAATAGTCTGTGCTGTTGATGTCGAAGACAGAAAATGTAGCTGTTTTTTATTTGAACTTTGGACTTAATGTGCTCCTTTCTAGGTTGAGCAAGTTTCCTTGTAGGTTTTGGAAAAGCTTCTTAAAAATGTATCCAAACATTGTCAATGAGGGGTTATCAATCTGAAATTTCTTTGTCAATGAAAGGCTGACACTTTGCAGATATGTGCAGTTCACCCAAAACAGTAAAGTCTTTTTTCTTTTTCCTTTTTACACGACTGCTGGAGCTTCTGATAAACTGTAGATAACTGCTGTGATAATCGCTTTGACAGACATAACATCGCTTAGACAGATAACTTTATCTTTCATTACTCAGATTTTACACTCGTTGCAGCATAAATCAAGATAAACATCTCAGATAAGACATCTTTGTTGAGTCGTGTATATCAGTGTCTCTTAAGTGAACAAAAATAGGAAAAGAAGGTTTGGACGTAACAAAAAAAAAGGGGCCATTAAACAAAGTAAGCGTCCACGACGTTATGTGTGTTTGCAGATTTCTGTGTGCAGGTCGGCTCTGTTGATTAAAAACCCAAACTTTGTCATTCTTCCCTGATAATTATTTATTAATCAGAGACTCACAGTGTCTCTCACCTCCGTCATTCAGCTGCCCTAAACATTCATGGCCATTGAAAACTGTCGCCGTTTGCTTTGATTTGTGTAGAAAACGTGATCTGTCCGTGCAAAGTATTTTCCTTTATTTATTTAGTTGTTTATTCCGTATAATTTCCACTGGAGCAAAATGTAAAGCTTTTATAAGAGTGACAGAATAAACAACCATATTATGATACAAAGGATGGAAACCTTGTCAGTCCATGTTGGGCCACAGTGCAGAGCAGTTAAATAAAATGTATTATAATCTTCAGATAAGAAAATATATCAGAAAAATCTGCACCAGCAAGCTTTCAGCCTGAAGACTCAAGTTGTATTTTCCACTTTGCTCTTATGCTCCTCAGTTCATTACACAAGCAGCCCGAGTCCAGCCAGGGCTGGTCAGTTGTCCATTTATTTGTCCATAAGGCCTGATGGGAGCGGAGACCACTCTTATCAATATTTCATATAATCATATGATGTTGTGTTTGGTCAATCTGCCTTTTATGGTCTCATGCTATCTTAAGCTGAAGCCGTCAGTACTTAGGGCCACAGAGGAAATCAATGGGCAGGATAACATCAGTGGCCTGCTGGTTACTGTAAGTTCAGCATGACTATGTTAACGTTTCCTGTAATGTTGACATCACAATGTTGTTATGACCCACTGAGGGAGAATTTCAGATACTGCAATATGTTTTTAATGGCACCCGCGAGACCTGAGAGCCTCTTAATGTTTGACAAAAGAAAAGTTCTGCACGTCTTGTATTTTATCTTTACATCAGATAATCTGCTGCATTTTTTCCAGTTTTTATGTCTTGATATTACTTTTTAAAAAATCTATATTTTTTTCATGTTTTAGAGGGTTTTTTTCATGTTTTTATACTCCCTATATGAGTAACATATCTGTGCATAGTGTAGTGCAATTTTAAAAGAAGAAAAAAACTTTTCCCATATAACTCACACGAGCTGTTTGGGTTGCCATCAATGCATCCTAATGCTACCTGACATTTCCGAACTGTTTTAATATTCCAATATTATGATCAACGGCTCGTAATGCAGGCTGCATGAATAATTTCAGTGCATTTGGTGGAGGCCTGATTACTTGAAACAAGTCCTGTTCTGGGCTTGCGGGGAGCTGGCGGATCCAAAAACACCATTAGCCAGGTGGTATCCCATGAATTAAAAATAGCCGAACACAGTTTTCCAGTCAGGCTGCTTCACTGCCCCCCAAACCCACCCGCCTCCTCCACAGCCCAACTTATCTCCAACCCCCCACCACCCTACACCGCACACACAGTGTTTCGTGACAGAAGGCCGCCTTCCCTCCAACCTGATGAAGAAATCTGCCGGAATGAAAAAGAAAAAGAGAGAAAGAGGAGGAGAAAAAAAGATCTGCCAACTGATCTGGACACAGATACATGACCCACATACCCTCTCACTCGCCCCACCCATCCCCCACCGTGGTACGACTGTCATCTAAGGATGTTTTCACAATGTTTTACCATCCAATTTTTTTGGAGTGTACTTCAGGGACGTGTGAATTAGATGGCAAACGTGGAGAAAATGTGGCAGAGACACCCCGGCGGAGCTGCGTTAGCGAGCTGTCACGAAGCCTGAGACGGCGCCCGTACCCGCCACCGCCAGAGCCGTTCCATAAAAGGTTGAATTAACATCGAGGTTAGCCTCAACTCAATTCACATCAACCGGTCCCACCCCCCCCCCCCACCAAGGACTCGAGGACTTGTTCTAATAAAACATCTCCATTTAAACCCTGTGGCTGGATTCATCTCTGATTTATGTTACCTTGGTGGCCTTACATCCCAATGAGCAGCATGACAGGAGAGAAGCAATCGCAAGGAAGACAGTTAAAAGAAAGGAAGTGAAGAAAACAGATAGATGCAAAGCAAAGAAAGGAGAAGTAAGATACAGCAAGAACAGGAAAGGAAAAGAAATGAAGAATGACATTTTTACAAAATAGAAGTCAAAAGAAGTAAAAAAACAGATGAAAGCATGAAAGTTAAAAAATTAAAAAGGATGAAAGCAAGCTGATGGGTAAATAGACAGGGTGGGGTTGAAAGAAATAAAGGAATATTTAAAAAAAAAGAAAGAAAGGCAAGAAAAGAGCACAGGAAAAGTGACAGAAAGAGAAAAAAAGAAGATGACATTACAAAGGGAAGGAAAAAAGAAAGATCAAGAAGGAAAAAAGTCTGTGGAACAAAAGAGGAAGGAGTGATAGGGAGAAGAAAAAGACTGAAAAACAGGGCAACAGCAAAGACGCTGCTCAGAAGCTGTGGCACTAAAATAGAAGGAAAAAAAGAGAGAAATGAAGAGATGGAGCACTGATGCGCCACCATAATGCAGGAGCCTCCCAACAACACCCCGCATGCTCTTCACTGCCTGCTGTATATTTAATAGCCACTCCATCATTCTGCCTCCTTTCCTCTCTCTCTCTCTCTCTCCATCCCTCCGTCATTCCCCCGCTCATCCACGGCTTGCCCAAGCAGATGGGGATTGTAAGGCTCGGTGGCGCATTCCAGCACCGCAATCTGTCTACGCGTGCTGCGTCTCCGATCCAGGGGAAAAGGCCGCAGCGTTTCCCACGTTGAGCGGCACATACGCGGCGCTCCGGCTTGTGCCAGTGTTGGGGAAATAAAAATCAGCGGAACGGCTTGGAGTGGCAGCATGTCAACAGAGACAGACAGAGGGAGATTGGGGGGAATAACTGTTGGGGAATTAATCAGTTGGGGATGCTTTTCCCTCATGCCAGCCTGCGTGGGTGAGAGTAACGGCGATGCAGGCCAAATGGAGAATTAAATTTACACCATTACAAACATGTTTATCTTTATCCCCCGTGCTCCGTGGTGTGGGGGTAAAGTCTGTGCGACGCCAGTTCAAAGTATTGTCACATTTAACCATGTCACAAACTTATCTCCCTCTGGGGTTTTTTGGTTGTTGTTTTTTTTGGAGGGAGAGTGGGGGGGGTGCCATTGTCTGTCAATGGCAAAAATAAACCAGGGGGCATATGAGATCTCTTGTCTAGTTTTTCCTTTTTAAAAAGTGAATATAAGTGTGTAAAACACCTGCCAATATGACTGTAAAATATTTTCATTTATTTGATTTTTTGTGAATGAAGTTTTCACTTTGCTTAAACTCCCCCCGCCCCAATGAACTTGTTTAGTTAAAAGCGCTTCATAAATAAATGTGTCTTGACTCGACTTGCCCCGTGGGTACCATCAACACCGTCATTTCCATATTCACCTAATTGTGTCACTCACTCATCCCCAACAAAACAGCCTTTTCCAGGTCAGAGAGATGCTTCCCTTGCAATTTTCAAAGTTCAACACAAACCAGAAGAAGGAGGAGGAGAGAAAGTAGGGAAAAAACAGCCTGTGAGGTGGCGACTCTTGACACTGACAACGCCAAAAAAACTTGGTGGTGTGAGGAGAGAAAAAAAAAATTAACGACACCAGACAATAAATTTTTCATTCAGCCCGCACACCCAAGGTGAAATAGGCGAGCTGCAGCTGCAGTTGCAGCGTGACGTGTAAAATGTGTTTGGATCTGGCCTGCAAACACTGCTGAGGAGCCCATGAAAGATGCATGGAGCCACTGGAGAGGTATAAAGAATTTAGAGATATAAAGGATATATGACAAATAAATCAGGATGCAAATCTTACCGGGTGCCACTGGGAGTTCTCCAATGAAAACGGGCTAAATAATTGAAGAGGAAGAGGAAACATTTCATCAATGAGAAGAGGAGTGGAAAATGCTCTTCCCTCCTTTTTTTAAAAAACCTTTCTGAAGGGGCTCTTCGAGTGTGTTAAATTTGACAAAGCAGACGGGAACTCCAGCGTGCGAGAACGTAAAACTGTATTTGAAAAGCAAATTCTTAAACAAACGCTCGCGACAAAGCTTTCAAAGCATTAAGCCATCATGCCAAAATGAAAAAAAAAGTCTGAGACGGAGAAAACAAAATGTAAACCTACAGTCCAATTGCACATTTTCCCACATGAATCAAGAAATGCTACTGCTCCTCAGACTTCTCCATTTCCAAAGCAGGATTACTGCTCATTTTTCCTAAAATTTGTCCTGTTGATCTCTTACTATGTTTCTCTCAATTTTCAACATTTAAAGATGAAATGATGGTTACTTATTTCCTTTCAACTCATACTGGATATTGTTCCTTCAACACTTTCAACCCTCTCTCAAGTTTTATCAGCAGGCTTGTGTACATTATTATCTAAGCTGTAAACTAAATATAAAATCTTGTTCTCAAACGCATATTTGACCTCTTCAACTGTGACGAACGAGGACTTTACATAATGACTCTGTCGTGCCAGTTCAGACAGACGCTACATATCGAGGAAAAAAAAAAACTATTCTGACGGGAACTCATCACCATGGTGAACCTGGGTTGCCAAGCACGACTGTCTTGGCAACCGCGTCACCAGGGATACTGGCTCCCCGTAGATGGGGTTCATTGATTAGAGTTGGAGCTCACCCCAGAGTCCCTGGAATCATTAAACACTGTAGGTTTTTTTGGAGAGAGAATGAGAGCCCGGGGAATTGTGGGAAGGACTCAGAGGTCATATTCATTAAGAGGTTGGAGGCCCTGTTCTGAGTCCAAACTGTATTTCACTCTGTTTTCATCCACCTTCATGACATCACTGGTGAGATACTTATTGGATAACCTTCATTAAGGAGGTCCTGCTATAAGATGGAGTCTGCTCTTGTGCTCCTGATGCTGTATAAACTTTACTGCTGCTTCAAAGGGCGGGAACAGACTTTACTGAGAAGTTGAAGGTCACATGGGAATTTTTGGATATTGCTTTTGGCCACCAATGTTGATTTAAATTACAGTTACAACACACATCCTGCAACACTGAAAGCCAATAAAAGTTCAGCTTAAAAAAGAAAACTTTTCTCTACATTAATTACTTGTGACTAAGAAACAATTAAAGCGGGGAAAAAAACTATAATAATCAGCTTCATCAGTACTGTTTGCAGGAAGTTTGATCAGATAATGACCAGATTTGACAAACAGTGATCAAATGACCCAACTCATCACATTTGGATTCACGTGTTGCTTCCCGCCTAAAACAAGTAAGACGAGAACAGAGAAAAACAGAAATCTCTCATGTGAAAGTACACACTGTTCTAATTTAGGCAGAAATAATATGTGTGGGGGGGTTATTGCAGACAATAACTAACAACACCATTTAACCTTTACTCGAAAATATTAAAGTCAAAGTTTTGGTGTAATTTCTGCAGAATTAAAGTGCAATCTGAGAATCAGAACTGCCACTTCTCACAAATATCAAACTGGTTATCTATATCCATCATACGGACCAATCAGATGTTAGTGTGGGATTTTTAGCGTGGGACAGTAAACACAGCAGAAAGCACATCCACATATCTGATGACTAAACAAATAACCAATTAACTAAAAGTAACTAAAACCACTAAAAGTAATTGCTTTTAATGTGGCAAATAACACTTAAAAGACAACAGCAGCATATAAAGTTATAGACTGAATGCTTTTTTATGTTAAAGGTCAGTAAAAAAATCAAGTATAAAAAGAACAGATCAGGTGGTGAGAGGAACAACGAGGAGGCTTTTCAGAAAAAGAAACCCTCTCCTGAGATTTAACACATTTCTTTCATTTTGCTCTGTCTGAGCGGTCACCACAGAAGTTAGCTCGACACAGTTAGCCCCGAATGATCTGTCATTCTGGGTTATACACAGGTATGCTTGTGACTTGACGAGGCGCTGTTGTGACAAATGCATGAGCTCAGTGTCACATCTCATACTATAGAGTGACTGACACACCAAACAGCATATACTCAGCACTTGACACAGCCTGTCTACACGCTTTACATTTTAAATGCAGCGGACCTGACAGATGTAATGGGTCCTTTGGTGTGGAACAGTTTCTTTACTTGTAATTCCTCCTGATGGGAGACAGGAATCTGCACTTGGCTTAAAATTTAAGAGAAACTCCAGCAATTTCCACATCAAGATTAGTGTATTAGTCAATACCACTCAGCCTGTGAAAGCAGCGGTACAAAATTATCTATTAACAGATAGAAAGAAATGGGCGTCGACCAGGCATTATGGGAAATGAAGGATCTTGTGTTTTAGGAGCTTACAACTAAACCTTCATCTGTGCCTCTGCTGCCTCTATTTTGATCATTCTTTCATGTCATTTCCTTTAACTTTATGGAAGTACAAATCGCTTAAGTACTTTTTTGAGATCAAGTTTTTCCTCAGCAGCGAGGACAACACTGGTCTCCTTGTTTTTCCAAGGTTTCAAAAGAAAGAAAGAGATGTCTTTGTATCTTGTGTGTTTATTAACTTATGACCCCACTGGCGTGACACAAAAAAAAAATCTTACATGTCTATTACAAGGCTGAATAATGTCAGCATGGAGCTTGTCGGGCCAGAAAAGTGAGAGTCTATTTATTTGCATGTTTTTTTGAGTGTTTACACCAAAGACAAATGTCTGTCTTTCAAAATTAAAACTCAAAGAAGCACAGAAAAACAAAAACATATGAACTGTGTTACCTTGAAGAGTGTGTCGTTTGCATGTCTTTCCAAATTGTGTGTGTGTGTGTCTGTGCGTACCCATTCGACTCTGCCTGTGTGAAAGAGGGGGCATGGGTGGCAGGGTTACCTTGAAAAGGAGATGAGAGGAACTTCCTCCTCTTGGAGCAGGCACAAAGCAGCAGGCGGCGGCGTGCAGGAGGGGCAGGATAGCGGGTAGACGGGGTGAGGGCCAGTGCCAGGGGCGAGGGTCTTTGTGTGTTTTGTTAGCGGTGGCGGCACCCCTCAGGTCCGGTGGACACACGCCTGGTTCATTCGACGACAGCTTTGTCTGCGCTTGGAGGGCAGCCATGAGCCAGGCGCGCAGGTTGTCGTGACAACTGTGCAGCGAGACAAACAGACACATTGACACACGCACTCACGAAGATGAAGATGAACATCGGTGAAGGCCGTGATCGCGTTTTATTTTGTGTCACAAAAAAAAAGGATGTGAATTCAGAGACATCTGTCACACCGCTGTCGAATTATTTGAAGTATTAATAGAAGAAAAGTTTGAACAAAGATATTGTGGATTTTGTCAGACGTGGCTTTCCCTTTTTTGTGTGTTCTTCCAGAAATAAAGCAGAAAGTGTATTAATGTGTCTCTTTGTGTGTTCACGTGGTAGGTTTGTGTGCACTACCTGTGTCTGTCTAACCACTTGTGTCTGAGCCCCGCTGAACCTGGAGCGGCCGCACAGAGGAATGCGCTCCTCTCCAACCCTCGTGCATCTTTCAACCCTAAACTATGCCAGGATCTCGGAGAAACAGAGCATCCGTTGACAGCAGGCGCTCCTCCAAAGACATGCTTCTCATGCCCTGTGGAGGCCCCCTGTACAGGAGACCCCCCCCAACCCCCAACCCCTGCTCTCTCCTGCAATCAAAGACAGCTTCATTATCTGCTGACTAATTTCGTGCCTGCCCCCAAGACGACTCCCAGGTAATGGCAGCGCAGGTTCGCCCTCCTTCCCCTGCACCTCTCCAGAACAGCCGCCTTGAGACTTTGAGGCCACAAGGCTGCGTCTCCCCCCCCCTCAACAAAGGGCTCTCTCAGGGGCCTGGGCCTGTGTTGTGTGCACCCCCCACCTGCATGGGGGAGGGGGAGGAGGAACCTGAGGGGGAGTCGAATCTTGAATCTCCGCAGCAGGAGAGGAGCCAGCACTGGGACAGGCGGTGATACAACATTTGAATGCCCCGACCGGGGACACACCGTCGTGCCTCTCCAATTAAATTATCCAGTCCACAATGGCGAGGCCTCGAGAATTGACACCTCCATTGAGAGTGTGTCAGCAGCTTTGTGGGGACCGACAATTTCCATCTCTGCAGAAATAGATTTGCTCCCAAGGGGAGCAACAATAGCAGGGCAATCCTTCTAATGCTCGTTTTTGGGAGGAAAATAGGGATGAGAGCTGGGGATTTGGAAGGTTTACTTACAGGGGCCGAGGGAATTCTCGTCTGGGAGTGATAATATATCTGAAGTGTCTCTGACAAAACGCAATGTGGGATGAATGTGTTGTTTTCCAGGTGTAAGCCAAAATCAGCCTCAATGCTGTAACATTTTCAGTGACTCGAATCAAACGCACTTTTTTGTGCGTGCAAAGGCTGAGTGATTTTAGCAATTCAGCAAGTTTTTCATGGGCAGTGTTGCTGGTATCCAGAATTCATTCAGTTCTAGCCACAGCTATGACTTTAAGTGGTACAAGAGTCAAGCTGAATCTCACAGTCAATTAAATGTTTCTATCCACAAAAAAACACACAAATGTGACAGACCATCATTTTTTTCACTCATCACTTGTTCATAATAAATACCTAATTTACAGTTTAATCTTCACAGAGACAAAAAGGATTATTTAAAGTATGAAAAGTTTCTGTTTCAAAGCTGTGAACTTTACTGACGTCAAACACTAAGTTGTTGGCACAGTCATCATGAGTTCAGCGTGGGGGGGGCAGGCAGGAAATATTGTGAACAGGAAGAGAAAGACGTGAGGTGTACTGTATTTACTCAGGACACACCTTAGCCCACTGCACCACCGGGACACCCACATTCTGTGTATCAAAATGCCGTTGACATGAGGCGTCTGCAGAATCAAAAACCTGTCTGACACATAACAGCTCAGCGGCCACAGCACACACACATCTCCAGCTACAGATGTACGACTCAAACGGTGCAGAGGCACTGACTGCCAATTCCCTCAGGCGGAGTTTGGAAAACACACATGCTGACACCTCTAAAGTGAGCAAAACTGACACATCTGCATACTTGTCATCTTCTCGGCACGGAGCAGCGCGGGGGCAGCTGGGTTTCCTGACTCTGACCGACAGAGACGGCTGTCTGCATCCAGATCGACGCTGGTTTCTTTTACCATGACCGCGACATTTCCGGGAACCGTATCCAAAGAGTCTCAGAAGCCTGAACTTAACCAAACATCAACCACACAAGTGACAGATAGGAAAACACTCATATGAATGATTTTAGAAGATGGTGACAAAAAATGTACTGCGACTGCATTCCCATGAGTTCTGCACAAAACTAGAGAGCTTAATGTGCCATCAGTGTTTTTTTTGTTTGTGATGTTCACACATTGAAGAGTAGCGCAATAAAAATGCTCATAAAATTACCAGAGTTTAGCTAAAAGTCAATAAATATAAAACCCTTAAACATCCTGCTTATTACATATCATAGTCATAGTTCTTCAATAACCACTTAGGTGTTATTTCTCCAAAATTTCTCTTTTACGTTAAAAAAAAAAAACTGTATATAATGTGAAATGTTGTTTATTCATTTTCAAAGTATCTGCCAGGATATGATAGAAAATAAACAAAACTTTCATCCATTGTGTTTGGCCAGTCACACTGATCAAACTGCGTCTTCGAACAATCGCACTCATCTGAAAACAAACTGTTGTTTACACTATGTTTGAGCCCCCCTCCACTCTGTCTCCTCTCCTCTCTTTTATCGGTCTTCAGAGAAACCTCAGCGAGTCTTTCACCTCTGCACACATAAAGACGCAGTTGTTCTGTTTGACTCAGTCAATACAAAGTGAATCTGACGGGCAAAGGTACACAGATAATACGTCTGTCTTCCTTCTCAGCACTAAGTGGATGCTGCTGAAAAGGAGAGCCTTTATGTCTGACCCCGGCAGGTCAGACTGATACCAGATTGTGTGTTCATATATGTGTGTGTGTGTGTGTGTGTGTGTGTGTGTTTTTCCAGTTCCCAAAATCCCACAATTTAGGCATCAGCTGCCGGGCGATGGGAT
>JBAJHX010000033.1:19448557-19476057 GCA_037176925.1 Amniataba percoides
CCTTTATGTCTGACCCCGGCAGGTCAGACTGATACCAGATTGTGTGTTCATATATGTGTGTGTGTGTGTGTGTGTGTTTTTCCAGTTCCCAAAATCCCACAATTTAGGCATCAGCTGCCGGGCGATGGGATTAAAAGTATCACGAAAAATTTGATGCATGCAGCATCACGTGTGCAGGAGGTAATCACGGAAGAAGAGAGAAGAACGAGGAAGGTCTCAGCTCCAGAGATAATATTTTTACAGACTGGATTCCTCTATAGACATCGACAAACTTTGAGTTTTTCCCCCCATTACTGCACGAATAGCAATTTGTTAACTACCTACAGAGTGGAAAGTATGTGCTGAATTAAAAGAACAGTTATGGTGTAATCAAATGGCAATCTGAATAGACAAACTCATCTATCAGAATTATATTTGATCGTATTGTTCTTGCTACAGCTCACATTTGATAAATAGATCAATTCACAGTTATAAAACAAGAGAACCGTTTCCTGATGTACTCAGTTAAAGAAAGCCCAGAGGATTTTCTTTGTCCAATCAGAGACACCAGAGGGTCCAAGTCAAGAGATGAAAGAGCCAGAGGAAAGAAATGAAGGAAATAATTCTCCCCTTTTGTTTCAGTTTCTGGGTCAAGGCCTAATTGATTTCCTGATTAGTCGTCCATCAACCTAAATCACAACCTGCCTTCACACCTGCGATGGGAGTGTGATATCATAGTTGAGGATTGAGGAGCTCATTAACGCTGAGCGGCTTATTTATTTATCAAGTCTATTCCGGTAATTCTCCGGCCTAAAATTTAATGAAACGTGCAGCACGATGAGGAGGAAACACCGGAAAGCTGAAAAAAAAGAAAATTATGGAAATTACGTTTTGTCTTAAAGTTAATTTTGACTGTTGTTTTCCCTGTGAGGAATTCGACGCGCATGATTATTCATCTCTTGACAACAGCTCAATTAACACAATCATTTTGTTTTTCGTTTGTTATCATCAGGGGAAATATGCCACAACACAGAAACTTACACAGTGTAATACAAGCAGACCTGAAAATATACATAGCCTGTTAGTGACATTCATGCATTTAATTTGTGGAATGAGGCCCGATCCTCATGTGATACATAGGCTTCAGCGCTGCAATTATCTCCTCAAGAGCACAATGTAGGCATAATTTCCCCAGACTGCATAATTATCTTTGAGTAGGATGACAAACTCGTCACAGAAGTTTGAGAAACAAGTGCTTTCACTTCAGCTAAAGTAGGCTCTGCGTCTGAATCAAAGGGAATCTATTTTTAACCATTTTGTAACCAGGTAGGTCAGTTTTTTTATTATTATTTATTTACAAATGCAAGGAGGGGGAAAAGTTGCATCCATCCGCAAAGTCAGACTTCAATGTTTGCCTGGAGTACAGCGGTTCATTCAGCACTGCGGGCCAGCTCGGGGTTAAAGCCTCGCACCACTTTCACCAACTAAAGGAACAAACTGGTAACCTTCGGGGCACAAACATGTTTGTTTTCTCTGCAGCTGCCCTTTAAAGCTTTTAAATCTGCAAGAGGGGTGAAAACACACCACTGCACGTGTCTCATGAAGTTGGCCAGGTGGAAAAAAATGATTTGTTCTCATCAGGCCAGAGCGAGAGAAGGGAGGAGGGGGTGGAACTGCAGAGGAAACATGGTGGTTTCAGCCTCAGTTTCAACAACACTCTCAATGTTTTCGTCTCGAGTCGCAGCCAGATCGCTTTGGTTAATCGAGTCGGGGTTGGGGTGACATGCGAGATCTTTCGCTGGCTTAAACTGGGTGTTTTTCTTATTCGCATGCAGCAGCAGAAGCCAGGAGCGGCCCAGCTGCTCTTTATTGCACCTGATGACAAAATAATCTCTTGTCGAGTTTGTCCCTGTCGGAAACATAACGCACCGGGCTGTCATATTCTGACACTTTGCTGGACCCGCGTCAGATGTGAAAATAACACTCTTTTACAACTTTCAACAAAAGCATCCATCCCTGCTTTTAACACGCACACAGACGCACAGAATCACACTCACACTTCGTTCACTTTTTAACAGCAACAATACTGATTATTCTGATGCTGCTTATTATTATGTTTTTATTCTTAAAAGGTTACAGAAAATATGGGATAGACTTCTGTCAGGTCTCTTTAATTAATGATTACTTGATTCATTGTATAAAACTTCATTTTACAATATTTATTTGTAAAGTTATTAGGAAGAAAACGTCTATTGCATCAATAACAAAAACGTCTGGCTTCATGTTTTTCTACGTCTGCAGCTTACAAGGCCATGTGAGGACCATCTACACAGGCCTCACCATGTAAAGAAATATTGTCTTATGTTTGGTCTCAGCTCAACTCAATGCTTTTCCCCTCAATTTGGTCATCATTAAGGGAGCATTTTGGTGTGCTCATGGTAACCCGATACCTTTGACTGATGCTGATCACTCCCCGCAGGGCCCCGCTCTCTCTCCCCCAGCAGGCCAAGGCGAACCCAGCTGCAATTATAATACTTAAAATAATTCTACAAAAGTGGGGCCATCATTGAATAATTCAAACTTCTAGTCTTGTCAGGTCTTTGCTAGACTTATGACATCATTCATGCTGAATATCCTTTCACAGATGTGCGGGCCAAAAAATACTCAAACAGGAATCACGTTCCCAGAACATTTGAAATGTTTTTAAATGGAGTTTCGAACTCCTGCTTCCTAAAAACCGCGTGTGAGCTGCAGAAAGTGTCTCAGCTAACTGAAATCAGTGTTTGCAGCCCTGATCAGGCTTTACAACAAAGCCCCAGAGTGGTCTGATTTGCACGGCTATGTAAACAAATTGTGTTTAATTTTACATGAGTATTTGCTTGGCGCCCGACACCCTAAGAGCACGGCCATATCATTAATAAGCCAGACTTGCTCATCAGACTGTAAATGGCTCGCTTCATGTATAAAATATCAGAGGAATAGAGTGGCCCTGCATTTCTAAAGAGGCCTGAATGGACCGCTGCATTCTTAGCTGGAATTTATGGAGCACGTCAACACCTGGACTTGGCGATGTTTACAGCGCCACTCCCACAGTGCCTAATGGATGATGAAGGGCCAGCATGGACCAGGTCTTCTGTTGATCCCTGGACAGTTCTAGGTTTAAAACTGTCTCTGTACACACGGCTGTTCACAGGGTTCATTAACTAGCTCCTGTGCAGCCAAAATCAGGTTGCAAACAGTCGTTGTGTGCATGAGCTAGTTTATTTTATAGCTAATTAAGTTCTACATTAGAGTACATAAGATACTGGAAACTAGTCATCAGCATCTCATTACTGACTGTTTGTAAAGCTCCCAGAAAATGTTAAGTTTCTTTGCATAAATGCTACTGAGCACTGACACTGATTAATGAAATTTGAACGTTTCCAATCATTATGTACAAAATTAAAGTAATCCTTTAACCTTTTTTTAAAGACATTAATGTCCAGAATCCCTCAATTTCAGCCCTAATTGTGGGTAATTCAGTAAAACTGTTGACTTCTAGAGGAGCTAATTTGCAAAACCAAGTATTCTTTGGAAGAAAACAAACTTCAGGGTTTCTTATCAACATAATTAGGAAATGTTCATTGACACTGATGTATTTCATTTGTTTGGTTAAAGTTTGATTTAATAGAGCAAAAGTTCATCTGACATGAAGCACAAGACACAACATCAAAAGTTTAACTAAAACCATAATCTCTCCCTAAGTTTCCATTAAGTACTTTCATTGCCTAAATTTAACTACAGACTCTTAATACAAAAGTCCTGTCTGGTGTGAAACTCCAGCACTTTGTGTGCCAACCATCCACCCTGTTCGTACAAATCTGTGTGTTTAATAACAAGGGAACTTCTCTTAATTGAAAAAGCATAGTTAGCACATGCATTTTCCCTAAAAACTCATGTGCCCTCGCAGTGAAGATTTTGTAGAGGGTTGCCAGTTAAACTATGGACAGGGACCAACGATGAATAGTGGGCATTAGAGAACCAGTGTTCAATAAGACATGAGTCCCACAGTGATGCTGCGTCCACTCCCTTGAGCTGAAAAAGTTTCAGCGTGCCTTTGTAAGGGATTTGTACAGTACATACAGCATGTCCAGACGTCCTGGCAGCTGACATTAAGAATTAACCACGGCGAGTTTCAAGCCCACAAGTTGCAGAAGATGTTGCAGCGAGTTGTACAGCACATGTCTGCTTTTCTATACCCTGGATCTTTTTGCAGAGTGGATCGCACAAGCCTTTCCCCCCCTCAGCACCCCATTTGTCTGCACTGCGGTGTGTAATTGTAAATAAAGAAGAAGCCACTCATGAATGCTCCCTCTGCATAGATGATGTCCTAATTGAGAGATGCAGCGAAATGGTTATAGGGTGTTTTCATTTCATGGTTCAGTCCACACTCTCCATGCACACACACTCACACACACGCACACCAGCCCTGTGGTTTGCATCATGAATAAATTGAATATCCTCTTACTAAGCTACTAAATACATCTGCAGTGTCACGCTACAGTGGGCTGGGTGATGCCTGCTCTGTACAGATCGTTGCTTCCTAACCAACACATACAGTAAGAATATAAACATTTAGTTCATGTGATGTCACCAAGATACACAGACTTTATGAATTTAAGGCCCATGTGTTTTTAAGTAAGTTCAGCACATGCACAGCACAGAGACACACAGTCAAGGTAATAAAATATAAAACACAGTTAAATTTACACTAATACGATAAAAAAATGTAAATTGCTTCTTGCATTTGGTTGATTTATATTTCATAAATACAAACTTTGGATGTGGAATCCATCGTAAATTGAACATTTCACACCTAAAGTTAGAGAAACGTTTCTGTGCTAGTCCTGATGAACTGCAGAGTCTCTAAACAAATTTTCTAAAGTTGAGTCTACATGACAGGCATCAGAAAGTCAGGTTAACACTTTTTTCTTACTGAAAACAGAGCTGGATAACTGCATTAAGCACTCAGAGTAAATGCTACCCGCTACCAGTGTGAGCAGTATATTACAAAGCCTGATACTTATTGGCAAACACGATATAACCGAGACAATGAAACAGAGCTTCACTCTGAGTTTCTCTCGTATCGCAGCGACGAATGAAGCCTTGCTGCTAAAATATGCATCTTTCAATATACACTACAGTGGAGAATTTGCCTATTTCACACACAGAGCAAGAGCACCTTAAGTGAGCTCAAAGCAGTCTGATGTCTCCAGGTCTGCAAACTAGATGCCGATCATCCGAGCGAAAAAGACACAAACACACCATTTTGAATTTTCTGAATTTCTGTGTAGCCCGCCCTAAATCTGGGGGTTAATCGCGTGAATATTTCAACAGACATCCATTAATTTGGTTGTTATAATGCCTTATGTATAACCTGCCTCACATAACCCCTTCTCCTGTTTCTACCATACTCAACTGTATTTCTTTGAGCATTCTGACACCACTGGAAGAGAAATGCACTTAAACGGGAAAAATGGGAGCAGGGAGTTCACTGGCTTTGCAGCCTGATGTGTGTACATCACTGGGCAGGACCTACAAGGAAGTGCTCATTGTTGTATTAGTGCAGTGTTCATTTCTCCAAGGACAGCATCCTTTATGCATCATAGCCAAAACAGAGGGGTGAAAAAAAGGCAGCAAACGAACTGCATGGGGCAAGAAACTTCCCTATCCAAGACTTAGTATTTCGTGCATGAGGTTGATTTTATGTGCGTGCATGTGTGTGTGTGTGTGTGTGTGTGTGTGTGTAGTACAGTAGTCACTGCAGCACACAGCCAGAGGGCTCAGTGTTTGATCCCTGGCTGTAAAATGGATTATCTTGTGGCAGGAGGGTGAAAGGATAGCAGTGTGTTAGCTTTGGAAAAAAAAAAAAGAGACACAAGTAAGTGGTGTGTGTGTGTGTGTGTACGTGCATGTGGTCGGACAGCGAGGGGACTGAGCTGCCCCCTCAGGAAACATGTCTTAAAAAGCTCTATGGCTCCAGCTAATGCTCACTTTGTCACCCAAACAGGGCGGGAAAGATAATCAATAGCCTTTGATAGCTACTATTAGGGTTTTAACAAGCTTTTCCTCACGCTGGGCTGCTCTACTGAGGAGAAACGAGGAGAGCCAAACAAGCCTTCATCATCCTGTCCCTTGCAACCTTCCTTTCACTGCACACCGCACGCTCCATCTCATCTGCTGTTGGCACACACCTTTCATATCAGGGAACCCCGGACGGATCAACACTGAGCAGTGGATGCACATTTGATCTGAGGTTTAGTACACAGAGTCTGCATTACCGGCCTCGTGTCAAACTAGAACAAAGCCTGTGATCAAAAACAGCCATCCTAATACATTTTCTACACTTGTAGTCATGCATCTTCCCCTTTCATTGATTTCGACTCATCATTTTGATTTCTTTTTTCAGCACAGCTGCACAGAATTTTCCATCTTAAAGAACAAGATACACTCTTGTATGCACACACACACACAGAGACATGCACACACCACACCCCCACCACTTTCAGCCTCCCAACTGCACCCGATAGGGGAGCACCTATGCTAAACTAAATCTAATTTGCAGCATCTGCGTTTGTCACACCATTAGAATAATTGTTCCCTCCTCAGCTGTTTCCCGGCTGTTTTCTATCAATTTCCGCCCCTCAAAACTAAATGATCTGTTCATTTCAAAGGCTCCTACGTATTTTTTTCTCCTTTTCTCTTTTTCCCCCGTGTTAAATCTCAAGCCACTTCTCTCAAAATTAGCCCCTCACTTAGAACACATAATGCTAATGACCATAATTAACCCAAAATGGAACTTAAATAATTACGGGCCACGAGGATTGCTCATTCAAGAGAACAGTAAATTAATCTTCCATTTGAGAGCCTGATCAAGGTGTATTGTGTTTTATCTCTCCTAACACTTAATCTTCATTTACTAACAAGCTGTATCAAGTGCAGCTGAGCGTCACTGCAGCCGCAGTCACCTTGACACAACGCAAACAGGTCGTAAGCGAACCCATTAGGTGCTGCAGGGAGACTGAATGAATAATGCCTCTCTTCTATTTTAACAAATACCATCAAGAGCCTCTTGAGCAAGGCCAAATATAAAACACTGAGGTTGAAACAGCCTGTAAGAGTGTGTGTGTGTCTCTGTTGTCGCTGTTTCTTTACAGAGTAACTTAACACTCAACTGAAAAGCAGTTTTCACTGCCCTCACTGATTGAAAATTTAGTTCAGTTTCATCTCTGACCACACCCAGCAGTGATGTCAGACAGTCCTGGGGTACAACTGCACTTCACTGCAGCAAGGAGACAAATTACACAACTGGATGTCAGCAAAAAGATATTAAAGAGGTGCTTTTTTTTAACACGTCGCCACTGTGTTGACCTGCAGGAGCCTTAATGAAACTTGATGTTAAAAAAAAAACACAGAGACTCTAGGCACTCGTGTGTGCTAAGTTCTGCAGCCAAAAAAAAAGTACAAAACTGTGCATAAATTCATGGCTGAGAAGACATAATCGGCATGAAATATACATTTTGCTGACACTTCCCGGTTAGCTCGCTCCCATTAGTTGTTGTGGGTTCCTGCTCGATATGCAATCATTGCTCCATTCATATGACCACACACCTTTTCAGTGTTGAAATCTGAACTCTTAAGAGTATAAAATTTCCATTTAAAAGGCAACAACAACCTACAAAACTACTGATATAATATTTCAGAAATGAATTATTGTTCCCAGAATTGCTTCTTCTCTGTGAAAAATGTGCTGCTATTTCTCTCTGCAAGGATTTTTTGTTCATGAGTGACCTTGGTGAAGGCATGAAGAGGGTTTTGTGTCACTGATGCCCACCCCCCCGCTCCTAGTATTATCCAGGGAGGAAGGCATGATGGGTAAGGGATGCAGCATTGGTAACCCAGGTGGGGCCAATCTTCCCTCCCAGCGAGATCCAATAAGAGCCATTAGAGAGGTCTGGTCTGGTTCATTTGAGCGTCACAGTTAACAACCTTACACGGGGTGAAAGAGTTATACAAGTAGAAGAGCGAGCGCGGAGCAACAGGCTCGTTCATTCATCACACGCAGGCGCAACTTCTCCATTACACTTCTGTGTCCTCTGGCGCAGAAAAGAATTGCCAAATTTATAGACCTGTTTCACTAATGTTTAAGTGTATTCGGTGGGCGTTAGTGTTACCTCCAACTGCATCTCTTTGCCAACACTTTCGGACACCACGCTGGATGACGGCGATGCAGCAGTGAGAGGAACCTGCTGAAAGGCTGGAGGGAAAACAGAGGGCGAGCAAATGAAATCTCATCCGTCTATCTGCGTTCCTGGTTTCCTCTTTATCTCGTCCTGCAAAAGAGGGAGGAGAGGGCGGATTTGTTTTTTCATGGGGTTTACAGTAATGCTCAGAGGGTGAAATTATTCCTGGAGCCCCGAGTTTAATTATTTCCTCTCGTATCAATACAGTCCACCGACGTAATTTCCGTGTTGATCTGATTAAAGAAATATTACATTCTGCCAGGGCACGGGCAAATTGACTTTGGTGGCAAGGTCTTGACAAGAACCAGACACGCAGCTTTATGCATCAGTAACGGCGTAACCATATTATCCATGCACTGCTTCCTTCGGTGAAAAGGAAGATGCAGGCTGTTTCCAATGAAGACAAAAGAGGGGAGGAAGGAAACTTGGGATGGAGGAGGTGGTGTAGACGTGCAAGTGTACACCTTCTCTGAGAATACTACTGCATTTGTCATCAGGAACCCTTAAGACCCTGAAAACATCAGTAACATGACTACTTACATTACCTACTCATTGTAAAGTCTTTTTTTCACAGTTTAGGGAAAAGTATACCAGAATTATACAAGTATCTTATGATTCATAAAGTCAACATGATCACAGATTATCCATTTCTGCATCAGTTACACAATCCCTACATTTCCTGGGGGAGCGTTTTACAATCTCATGTGAAGATGCATGAATCTGTTGTTTCACATCAAAAGTCTGTGTGTGTGTGTGTGTGTGTGTGTGTGTGTGTGTGCGTGCGTGTGTGTGTGTGCGTGTAAGTGTACTACCCTGGGTGCAGGAATTCGTATTTTCCCCTGTACAACTGATTTCCGATTATAACAGTCCACATTTCTCAGATTTTTCTGCAATCAAAACGGACACCAACGTGAACTCAAGCTGCGGGAGTTTGGACTTTTAAGCAGAATAAGAAAAACATGGGTACAAAAAAAAGTTTCTTCCTTTAACACTGGCCAACAACTGGGTTATTCTATGAGCACGACGTACTGCTGAAAAATGAACACAAAGGAGAAACGAGTCAAGCAGAGTGCAGGAATGTGAGTCAGCAATTGTGAAAAAGGAGAAGTCGAGTGAGAGAAAGAGCTGAGGGGGGTAGAGGGAGGGAGACGGGGCAAGAGTGCAGCCATGTGCTGGGGTGTACACCTGTACCCAGAACAGGTGTTTTCCGCCCCACTTGCAGGCCCCCTGATTAGGAACCGCCACGCTTGCCTTCCTCCGTCAAAGGCTAGCTTATCCCCCATCAGTGCGGCTCAGGCTCTGGGTAAAATGATGGTTAATTAGCCAGCAGAAAGCCACAGGCTCCTCCTAACCTTCCACCCTCTGTTATTCACACACATCAGTGTATACTGTACACAGAGAGACCAGTTAGGAAGCAGAACTAATTCAAACACAAAACGATGAACAGACATCTGTGGAAAACAGTGGAATATATTTACTGTGTTGTTTTCTAAGCTTTGACTTCATTTTTATGGTACATGAAAGATTCCACTGTGATTTTTCTACTTTTCTTTCCAACAAGTCCAATTAAACACTTCTGACTAACAAACTATAAGCTCATGTAAGCTTATTTTAAATGATAATGACAAATAATAATAAGTATTCTCTGATTAGCCATTACTAAAATACAACAGTGAGGTTATGAGAATACAGGGATTAATAGAGCCCACTGTATAACATGTCCTTTTCCTGGCTAATCTGCACATACACAGGGAAGCAATCAAAAGACAGAGGGAGAGAGAGGGAGAGAGAGAGACTATAATTATGCACAGCTGCAAAAGCGGGGGGCCAAGGGAGGTTGCATTACCCAGCACTAAACACTTTCACCTGCGCAGCTATGCGACCCAGCGTTAAACACTTTCACCTGGACGGAGCCACGTTTTCAACTTTTAATCATATTTCCACCAGGGAGCTGAATTACTGTGCAAAAATGACTTCGTACTAGCCGTAGAGTGGCAGCATGGAAGACAATTTGGGGGTAACGTTGAAGAGCAAAGAGCGACAGACTTGGTTAAATAATCTGTTTTAACTCTTTCTCTGGCAACAATTTGGCCTTGGTTTGTCTGGCAAAAAGCAAGAAGCCGGGTGCAGCTTGAACACTGTTGTCTGTTGGAGTTACACAGCAGGGTGGCGTGTTTATGTTAACAAGAGGGCTATTTGGAACCGACACGTCCTGTTTCTGTTTCGACAGCAACAAACCAAACCTCTCCAGTCTTGACTATTTGCATGCACTTTGCATTAGCTAATATTTTAAAATGGGGCTGGCCCTCTCCAAAGAAGCAAACATGGCAACTAGCTGAAATGCACTGCAAATATTTATTTCATTTGTTTATTCAATTAAAAATAAGGCAAAATCCCGAGATAAAAATGTGAAGTTTTGTCTGGAGGGAAGCGGTAAAAGGAGGTTATGGTGTTGTTAAAATTACTAACGGGCAGCCTGAATGTTCTTCTTACATTTAATGGTAGTTTTCATGGCATTTTGATATTTCTTGTGGAAGCAGAAATTGTGGCGTGAACAACAAAATATTAAGATTCATCCTCTGGAAACTCATCTGCAAACTCATGGAAGAAACAGTATTAGTCAAGGGGGAAATATTCACATTAAAATGGTCATCATAATGATGAGTATCCACCCACTGTTGGACAATGAACATCCACTCCATAGCAAACTGGTCATTAGGCCTCACCGCTGGCAGGGAGGGAAAAAAATTCACACGCGTATGTATTTTAAGGCCACACACTGACTCATGTATGCTTCATTAAACCCTAATAGGTGTTTCACAGTGTTACCAGCAGTTCAACACTGGATGTAATATAAGGTTAAAAGCTTCTCACACTGAGGCAGCTGTTCCTGCGTTGACAATTGTCGCTCAGCCTAACAAACTTGAACCATCTATACATCAGTTTTCTGCTGCTTGTTTAGGTCGGGGTTGGTAATGTGCGAAGCGTCTAACCCTTGTTTCAGGCCTGGTGCACGTGGAGCCCAAATACATCAAGTTACTGTCCTTTCATTTACTTCAAGAGGTGTCAGTCCACATCCAGTTTTCCCAGCCAAGAGTCACCCAATTTGCAATGCACCTGACAACAACATCTCACCTGGAGTTCACATGACAGCAGCCTCAATTTAACCTTGGTCAGGCAGACATCTTTTGTGTAAGACGCCCAGATGCCCTTTACTGTAGCAGCTAGTTATATAGCAAGTCTAAAGCAAAAGGAAAAATCCAAAATCTCATACACATGAATGCACAAGCCAATGACTGACTGTTTTGAAATATAAATGATCTATCATTAAGGCGTGGTTCAGAATGATAAAGAAATGAAATCTTTACTCCCAAGATGAGGGGAAAAAAACATGTTACATGAGGAAGCCAAAATAATAAAACCCTGAAAATGAGAAGCAGCGTATCACAGATGGTTAGTGGACAAAAACAACCCAAGACTACTCTGAGAGAAAGGTAGTATAGAGCAATACTATCAAGGGAAGATGATGTTCAGGAGGAGCGTGGGGGGGGTGAGTGTCAGACTATACGGGGAAATTTGGGTTTTGGCATGCATCGCTCTCTGTGGAGCTGCTGGTGCTCACACATCAGAGAGCCACTTCCTCCAGGCACACCATGCAATACACAGCGGCAGAAGACGTGTACGTATACAGACCTATACACACATTCGCATGCCTGTATCTGTACGTGGATATACACACAAACACACACACGCTCACACACTTACTGTGCACACACGTTCCCTCCAGCCATAAGCACTGCTCTGCAACCTAATTAAGAGAACAATTAAGTTTGAGGCGGTGAGGATTGAAAATGAGGGCCGTTTGTGTGTGTGTGTGTGTGTGTGTGTGTGTGTGTGTGTGTGTGTGTGTGTGTGTGTGTGAAGATCATATAGTGTTTGACAAAGAATAAAGTCTGCCGTCAGGATGTCAGGAATTTGCCCCATTACCAGAGCTGCTTCAACTCCCAGGTCTTTCAGTTGAGGCTTAA
Source organism: Amniataba percoides (assembly GCA_037176925.1). Taxonomy (NCBI): domain Eukaryota; kingdom Metazoa; phylum Chordata; class Actinopteri; order Centrarchiformes; family Terapontidae; genus Amniataba; species Amniataba percoides. The sequence continues at coordinate 19,460,847 of JBAJHX010000033.1, forward strand.
AACTTTTCTGTTTGCCACTGCATTTTATTCAATTAAATTTCATTATTCAAAATTATATTATTTTTCACTCTTTTATATTTTACTCCTCCTGAATCTTATTGATCTAATGTCATGTTTCTTTTCTAGTTTGTGTTTGACCTGCACAGATCACACAAAGCTCTTTGAATCTGATGTTCTCTCTAAAAAGATGATATACTGTACACATGGACTTGCCTCGCCCTGATCACCGGCTTAAGACACTGCAAAAATGTGCTCTAATACTTTAGAAGGATCACAAATACATTTGAGAAAAGCAATGTCCTGCAAGTTAATTTGGAGGCGTGACAAACGGTCACAAATTGTACAAATAAATATGAAAATATTTTAAAAACAACACAAAGCCTTGCACATCCTACCACATTCAAACTGCTTTTTGGTTATACAGGCCTACTGATATCACAAAGAAAATCTCCAAGTTATGCTGGTTTTCATTCTGAGCCTTAAAGTTGAGAGGTTTTATGTTCATTTCTAATTTAGGGAACTTTCACCAACCTACTGTAGGGTGCTGTCGAAACAATTCAAACTACTGTACGCCCGCGCTGACAAGGCTGCGTTTCTTGACGTTTCAGCGTACATGATGTTCATCTGACAGAAGCGATATTCCATCTGAGCTCATACCGTAGTGTAGGTCTGTGCTGGCAGCGCAAACAGGCTTCTGCGGCCAGGACGCCAACAAGCAGGGAAATATTAAACAAAGGAGGAAAGAGCAGACGCTGAAAAATACCTGCTGGCCCTATACTGAGGCTCCATATGCCCAGCTCTACCCTGACTGCTGGCTGACTGCTGGCTGGCCAGCCTGTATGCCCACTCTCTCCCCGGCCTGAACACACACCTACACACACACACACAGACAGACGCAGGCGCAGACACACACACATACATGCAACACACGCTTCACTGGGGACAAGCCAGCAAGAGTAATCCTGGCCTACTTTTCTGCCCGGAGCGTACTGCAGCAGCGTCTACACACTCCACCACTACTGTGGAGGGGTGGATGAAGAATGAGAAGAGATGGAGGGGAAGTCAGGACGAGGGCGGAGGGGGCGAAGGAAGATGGAGGGAGCGGTTAAAAACTGGAAAGAGTGATGGAAAGGAAAACGATGACCAAGGAGGGAAGACTGTCTCAATCTCAGTTTAGAGGAAGGCTGGTGGTGGTGGGGGGGGGGCAATTAAAGAGAATGAGATAATGATTGAAAAGTAGAAGAAATGGAGGGATGCAAGAGGGAAGGAAATCAAGCTGTATGACACAAAGAGAGGGGGGAAGAGGGGGAGACAGAAGGAATGAGAGACCGACAGAAAAACGGTTGGAGCGAGTCAGTGAATCCTAATAGAAACCAGTGAAACAGCGGAGTCTCCTGCCAAACGAGGGGAGGGTGTGTGTGTGTGTGTGTGTGTTGGGGGGGTGGGCGCTGGCTGCTCTTTTCCAAATAAGCGCCTTAGTTAGTGCCACTTCCCCTTGCCGGGAGTTCCTCGCTGCATATTCTGGGAAGCCCTCAAACCACACCGGGGAATATTTTTACTCTTCTGCGATTGACAGGATGAAAAATGATACCTGTAAATATGTAAATAAATGATTACATCACACACGGCCGCCATGAACGCACACATGCGCCTTTAACTTATTAGCTTGCAGCGTGTATTGAGGCGACTCGTGTTTATTCATACGTATGGAGGATATACTGCGTGTTTGTAAATAAACTTATATTCTATATATTCAGGCGCTCCGGTGATTCATTTGTTCCCTTTGGGGGTACATGTGCCGTAGATGTTGTTTGCTTTGATTCAGGGTGTAATTACTGTGCGTATCCAGCGACTGTACAAAACAGTTTTATGAATCATGTTCCCATACATCTGTGGTCTGGTAGTTTCCTGAATCCAAATTAGCTGCCCTAGTGAGTAGCACGTTACTACAGGCAATGAAAAAATATGTTTTATGGAGTCAGTGAACAGAAATTTGTCTTGAAACATAATCATTATTAAGCTGGTGGCACGAGTACCCAGATCAAGGACAAACGGGCAGAGAAGACATACGGTAAATTATATCCTCCCAAAAAGTCATGGATCTATTCTGGAGGGGGAAAAAAAAGATTAATTAAATTGAAATTAAATTAATTAAGTAAAGAAACTAATTGGTGACAATAAAAAAAGAAGTCATAAAGCTATCCTGCTGTTTACACCCCACCAGAAAAAAAAGCAGAAGGCGTGCACTGCATTAATTAGAAGTACTATTTCCTGTTTTGAGAAAGCAACGGAGCAACAAAAGCTGTAGAATCTGTGGAGATATTTAAGAAACAAATTTTCATCAGCTTGGCCTTTTCAAAGCTGAATGACAACATAAATAAGGTTTAATTGTGACTAATATCTTGTGGAGAAGGAAAAACCTATAAAATATGCATCCCTCTCCTTTTTTTTTTCAACATAAAGTACTTATCGAATACAGGGAGTGGACAGGAGTACGGGAATATCACATATTGCAATTAAATACTATACCACTATACTGTAAAGCTTCGTGAAGGTAGTATTCTTTGCAAGGCTAAGATATTATATACCACCCTCAATCAGCAAAAACCCAGATTACAATACAAACATTTCCTTTTGTGTCCAATGCCAACTAATTTTAAACTAACCTGGCTAAACTTGTCAGTCAAAAGTATCTGCATCTTTCTTATGCGTTTGTTCCTACAGTAAAGAGGCGATATAATGAAGACTTGTGCAGCATGAATCAATGACACAGCTCTCTTAAACTAGAATGAGGTGCCTGATTACTTTTTTGTTAGCAGGGAGCAAGAAAATGCAACCCCAAGGCCTTTCTGCCTTCAAGAAAAAGGGAAAAATATGGATCGCAAGAGAGGGTGGGGGGGTATTTAAAGGGTCAGGTCAAATACACACATGGCGTCCACACACACAGACACACACCGATTGCTCGCATCGCTCTCACTGATGAAAGGTGTGTCTCTGCTCATGGGTCGTTTGTCGCGGGCATCTCCATGGACGGCTCATTGGAGAGTGCAAGGACCCCTTCATCTTTCACTATGACAGGTCTCGGACACCAGCCCCCCCCCCCGTGACAGACGACCAATAATTCACCGGAGGGGGAGTGGAGCTAATGGCCTTGACTCCGGGCCTCGGTAATGATCGCGTCCAGATTTCCAGTGTCACACACACTGATGTCGGACACCTCCCACGAAAAGCAGGCTGTTTGTTACTGAGCGTCGATCAGACAGAGAAAGGCCGAGGTACGACATCACACGCTCACCCCATGTCCATCAATTACAATTCAAAACTGGGTGAGCAGGATGAAAACATGCTGGTGTACCACATGTTAGCTTGCATTATACTACGATACTAACCCATGCCGCCCCACTGATACAGATTCCTCCCTGACCACAGCTACTGAAAGAAAACAGCACAGATATTTATACTTTTGTAAAACTTCTAAAGTAATTCTTCATTCTAATCCATGCTGGTCTTGTCAATCACATACTGAGAGTCCAGCATGTCACATGGGATGAGCAACAGCTCCGTCACTTCTTTGGAAGAGTTTCAGAAACAGAGCCTGTTCTTCTGCAGCCGCACTTCCAAGATGCTTTAAAAGCTGTTTTGCTGACATTTTTTGTCTTTTACAAGCATATTGAATACGTTTTCAGCTCATTTATAATGGATGTGGTAACAGATTTTTTGGGGGGCTGGATGTTACTTGGGTAAAGCAGCACGCTATCTTATCATATTTCATATCTGTATCTTATGGATAGGAGAAAGACACAAGAAAAATAGTTTTGCTGTGTGTACTTATGGACAAAGCCATTAAGTTGTCACACTCATAAATTTGTTTCACACTTCAAACATGCAAGCCACTCAAGTTGATGAGATTATTTTTTGGTATGAAGGTGGGGAAAAATGAATAATTTTGCATATCAGCACTAGAAATAAAAAGAAAAAGATTCCCGAATTTACTCCAAGAAGCTGACCTTTGACCCTTAAGCACCCAGTGATGTGCTGTGGTTTCTGAACAGCACTTTCCAGAGAAAATTTGCCACTTTTGTCAGCGTGTGTGTCTTCTTGTTTGTTTGAGTTTGAGTTTCTGTACTGGGGATCGAGATCTATGACGTTCTTTCCAACCGTTTGTGACTGCCGTAGTTACTGGCAGTCACAAAATACTTCTACAAGGAAAGTCGTAAGCTTTTTAGTTTTTAGTCTAAATTAACTACTACAATTAACTGTGTGTGGACGACTATTAATGTTGGATTACTAAAAGGAAGAAAAATGACAAACTATTTGTGTGTCTTTTGCAGGATGTTCTCATTTTAGTGTTTTCTAAATTATACTGTCAACTGAATAATAAAATTTTGGAAAGCCACAAGGAAGGGAGAAACCGGTGACTAGTTTTCTACATCCCATATGTAAATACACACACGTCCTTGATGAATACATAGTGTAGATGGTGTTGACTAGTATCCCTTTTATGTAGGTGCCGAGGAGACTTTGATACGAGGTGTGAGATATACTTAATTATGCCTTCAGGGAAAACAAAAAAATAAAGATATCACAATAATACAGTGATCTATCTGACTCACTCGCACTCAGCTGTCCCCCAAACACTAATGAATGCATTCAGCACACCTCAAGGAAATGAGACACTACTGTGAATCTGAATCAGAGCAAAGAGAAATACCAAGTTCATCAACAGGTACGTTCAGTACCATGTTGTAGTTTTGAATCCAGACTACACATTTTGTCAGTCTTCTTCTATTTCTATGCAACTTTTCCTGTCATTCTGCACTGTTTTAGAAAGAAAGAAACCCTTAAAATAATCTTTAAGGAAATGTTTTGAAGTGACTTTCAAGTGTTAAAATGAAATCGAACAAGATTTTCTCCTCCGGTCCTCTCGTATCCATCTGCATGCTCTCCACAAGTGAAAAGATCTAACAGCTCTCTGCAGTTGTCTGCGCTGTGTAAGTTTGACGTGCCTTGTCTTCACATGTAACCGTATCCCTCTGAGCGTTGAGGGCCTAACCCAGCAGCTTCACATCACTCGGTGGAGAAGACGCTAACTATGATTAGTAATAGCGCCATTGATTTTCACAGAGGAGTGTACGCTTGCTCCAATCCTCCACACTCAACTAAAACATGTCAGAGATATTAAAGCACTGCCTTTTTTTTTCTTTCTTTTTTTTTTTTTAAAGGGCACATTTCACATTCAGCGAGAGAGATCAGGATCTATTAGGGAGTTCGTGATTGCGCCGCATATGAGCGCTGACAGGAAAGTGAGGGCTCCCCGTGCCAGACAGCGTGGGATTTGCTCTCTCACAATTTAACTACGCTGACGAGTTCAGAGGAAATAATATCATATTGACCTCATGAAAAACTGAGCAGTTAAGTACTTTTGTCTCTCCGAAGCCCACTGAGACTCACCTCATGGTATCAACCCACACATGTTCAATCTCCAGAAATAATCATCCAATACTAATCACAGAATCACATAGGCAAAGGATGTAATTATAATTTTTTTTCTTTTTCTACCATTGTAAAACCTTAAGGGGTGTGACACAATAACCTTTCATATGCCGAATGCCTCATTTGGAATTGAAAATGAGATGGAAGGACATTATAAAAAGATGAATAAAGAGAGTTGGGGAGGGGCTGCGGGGGCCATGAAAACTGAACTCTTTCTTATGAATATGCATATTCATATTTGGACCCTGGTCGGTGTGAAAGACAATGGGGACTCCAAAGTTTGCTGGCCCCTCTGAGCGTATTCAGCCCCGGCCCATACAAAAGACACAGATTTTCCGCTGAGGCCTAGTCAGAGATGGCGTGGAGGGAAGCTCAAGCACCCCTGAGCGTCCCTGAATCGGACAGACAGGAAGTGGTCCTGCGAGAACCCCCGTCCCCACGGCGATTCCCATGAATTCCCACAATTCCACTGGCCCGTTGGTTGGTTACTTATTCAGCGATGCGCCACCGTGCTCCCCTTGAACGCGGTCATAAAGGGACAAGAGGGGGGTGAGTCGGAGAGCGACGCGGCAAAAAAAAAAAAAATCATATTTCATTCACCGTCACAACATGACCCAGATAACAGTAGATTGCCCTTTTTTAGTCAGGACAAAATTGCCTTTGTGTCCGAAGTTACAAGCGCGAGAGAGAAACAAAAAGCCAAACGAAAAGGGGGTGCTTCAAAGGTTAATCCGTTACAAGCAAGATCAGAGCGTCCCTTCTTTAAGGAACAGAAGAAAATCTATCTCTTTTTTCTTTCCCTCCTTTCTCTTTTATGTCTGGCCATAAAGAGCGGGTTTTATGTACACTCGAATGGCTGAGGCTCACAGAACATGCATGCGAATGAGAGGAAACCACAGGAGACCGATCTATCTTTACAAACATATATGCATATAGAGAGAGGAAGAGAGAAAGGGAGAAAGAGGGTAAAGGAAGAGATGCAGGAAAGATCCAAAGACAGAGATAAAGAGAGACAAAAAAGTAGGAAAAGATGCGGAGATGGAAAAGGGAGGGTTGATAGAAGGGACGGGTGGAGAGAGAGAGAGTCTAGAGGAAAAAACTGGAGGAAAAGCAGTCTGGCGCTTTAATCGCAAAATCAGAGCTGAAGGAGCGAGGCAGGCATGCAGTCATCATAACGGATCCCATCTGAGAATGCTATTACAGGCCTGGCTCTGGCTGGGGCGAACGCTACTGTGCTTACGGCACCAGCGCCGGGGCTTTATACTTCAGCCATGACCTGCCTTTAGTACCTGCTAAAAAACTGCTTCTGCTTAATATCTGAGCATTCGTCGATTCCCAGGCTGCGACGGTGTAGTGCTGAAAGTAAAAAATGCGAATGGTGAATGCCTTTTACCCACCTCAGCTGAACACTTTTACACATTTTCATTCAGAAAAAGATTTAGAGTAGGGACATTTTACTTTAGTTTTTACCATATTCACACTATTCTCACTATAAATTCACACTAATACGACATTCAAATTGAACCTGATCAATACTACATCTGTCTTGTCTGCTCTTCTTTAAACCAGAGACCTTAATTTGATGTCTCTGGAGCTCTCAGCTCCTGAATACTTTGTTTGTCCAGGCTTCTTGTTGTTGTGCATGTTGGAAGTATGTGCTCTAAAAGTCTAACATAAACATTAAAAAGGTAAGTATTTGTTATTGTGAAGCAGTGTTAGAGTTATAATGCTTAATAACCTGCATTACTACTTGTTTATACCACAGTGTAACACACCCTGCTGCTCTGTATGCTGCCTGCAATCTCTAAAAATTACAAACATAGGCACCAGGCTCAAGCTGAGAACATTCTGCAGCCAAAATGCTTTTATATTTACAGTATAAGTCTGTTGAGCACACGCCAACTTACCTGCAGGTCTGGGGGATGGAGTGATGGATAGAGAGGAAGGTGGTAAGAAGAGAGGGGGAGGAAGGAGAGATGCTGGAGGGGAGCAGGAGTCTGGAGTTAAATATTAATCCGTGGTGATTCATCTGCTGTGGAAGCCTCCAGGCTCCTTCTGCATACCGCCAGCTGTTGGCCCCTGTCTCTTGGCCCTGGACCTGGATGTGAAAGGCTGGGCTGCTGCCCAGAGTGCCCAGGCATGAGCTTCCTTGGCTGGGGGAAAGGCAGCGTAGGCCAGGGCAGGTGGTGGACCTGGCCAGGATGACAGTGTGTGGAAGTGTGTTTGTGTGAGAGTGTGTGTGTGTTATGGGGTGTTACACACACTGTATAACCACAACTCGAGGAGCTAACAGTCTTGCGCTGGAGTCACGGCACTATGTCACACCCACAGAGGGCAATGAGGCTTGACATGGTCAGGTTTTGTAGGCTGTAGGGGATCAGGGATGGAGGAGTGGGTGGAGGAAGGGAAGCTGGAGGGATGGGGAGGGCAAACTGAGCCAAGTCCATGTGGAAGCTGTGAAATATCTGTTTAAGCGCAATAATCCACAGCATTCTCATATAAAATAGTTTAATTATGGCTGAATTCAATGAGGATATAACAGTACTTTCCAGGGAAAAATCTGTAAAGCACAGGAATGGGTGTGTTTTACATTTCATAGCATTTATAAAGCAGTTAGTTTTGGGATGATGAGAAAGAAGTGTGTGGTTAAGACATGCTAATGGCTAAAAAGACCCCCACAGAAAGTCCATCTTTAACAGAAAATCCAATGAAAATACAGTACAACACAGAGCAACACCCTGCACTGTTTCTCTGGGAGGTTCAGTCCCAAAACACCAAACCAATGAGCACGAAAGAATCACAAAATCTTTCCATACATGTAACTGTGCCAGATCAACTGCGGTTACAGTAATCAGCGAAGAACTTCTTACAGTGTACCAAATATAATACATCACATGTAGATCTAAAACCTGCCTTTTTGCATTCACGCTCATTCACTTCAACTGGGACATCCATCTTGTTCGAACATGTGACCTGGCGTGTCAGAGACAGACAGCCAGACGGTCACACACAGCTGGCGCTTTGGCTATCGCTCAAGAGCTAATGTAGCCTGGATGATTCCACCGCACCAAGAAGACCAAACTCGACGCCGAAGGAAGGAAAATGAGGAAGCAGGAACGGTTCTGTGGGCACCAGCGAAGAAGAACCAGAAGGCGGCACGAAGCACTCAAAAGCCTCATAAAACGCATGTATTAAATGTTGAGGACATGAATGTAAAAATGTACAGAAAATTCAGTAAGTCAGTGACTCCAGATCACACGTGGCGCCAATTTAATGTGAAAGGTTTTGCTATAACACTGAATAGAGCTTACAACAGCTACAAAAGCTCAACAAAATTTCAGATGCTAGCAAAGATTGTTGACAGTAAACGTAAAAACTGAGAAATGGCTCAGTGACTGCAAATTTAGATAAAACACATCAAGCAAAACCATCTCACTGCAAATATTCTGCTCATCGTGACCGCTGCTCACTGCCAAAGTGAATGAAAACATGTAGACATGACAACAGTATGACGGCAGCTTCCTGCTCATTAAAATAAGACCAGGCAAAATAGACGTTACTCGGATGTAAGTCCAGTTCTTTGTCTTCAGCCAAAACCTTGCCCCTTGTGAAAACCTAACTCAACAGTATGTTATAAGAAACTGGTAAAGCTTGCGGAACAGAACTGGCACAGTTTTGAAAAACGTTAATTTAGGTGCATGTGAGATCTGATGTGAAATTTGAAAGCAGGAAACTTAGACGTTAACAGCAAATTATAAAATTTACATATCCATATCTGCCTATTAGTTTATTCTACAAAAAGGTACCATGTGAATACTGTGATCTTAAGTGAACAAAGAGAAGCCTATTTCAGTATCTATAATACTTTTACACCTTTGTACTCTCCCTGTGTCATACAGAAGTGGAAGTACTTAATGAAGGTGGGACCACAATGGAAAAAGATTATCAATCACAATCCTGTCTCAATAACAGAGCTCAATGCTGTGCAATACAGCCTTTGTAAACTGTTACCACTCGGGTTCACAGGAAAGTACGGGAAAAGGAGAGAGCAGCAGGATGCAGTCGGCCCGTGATGAAGACACATACAGGGTAGACAGTAACTACAAAGAAACAAGAATCAAAAGGAGGTGTTTCTCGCTGTTTCTCGGCAGGTGTCCCCCGAGTTCGTCAAGCCTTGCCTCAAACTACGCTGTTTGACTTGTTTCAGCGCTCACTTTAAACCGGAGAATAAAGAGGAGGGATGTGTTCGCGCCAAATGAAAAAGAGAAATCTTCCTCCACCGCTACAGGAGCCAACAGAACACCATAAAGGCTTGAGGAGCCTTCTCAGTTTTCCCCCATTTGTATTTTGTCTTTTTTTCCACTGTTTTCTCCTGTTTCTTCCCCTATAAAGAGTTTCTCTGTGGGATGACTCATTCTCCATCTGAGAGAGGTAAAAATAGCTTTACAAAATACTGTAACTGCCAACATGAAAGTGAAACTCTAAGGAGTATGAGTCAACATTCACAACCTTTAACCAAAAAACACATTTTACAAGATCGAACCACCTGCATTTTTCAAAATACAGAGTCATAAACATTAAATTGGTCTAGGATAGCTTCTTGGAATTACTTGTGTCGAGCTAACCTATACGTTTTCGAGCCCAAATTGAATTCCTTTTTGCATGTCTACCATGGTGGAAACTCATGGGAAAAAGTTCTTAGCGTACATTTTTTTTCCAGCAGTTGCTTTGCAACCGCTTGTTAGCACACACAGAATTCCTTACTGAAACCAAGGAACACAGCTGAGCCCATTAACACCCTCCATCCTCTCCATCCACGTTTGACATCGCACAGCTCTTCTCTGAATACATTACATCCTCAAAACCACCCTTTCACAATGTGTGTCCATGTATGATGCCCACCCACTCTTACAGTACCGTGTCACAGGACAAAGGCCACTGAAGAGGAGGGTTACTAGAGCGTCGTTGGGAAAGGGAGAAACAATTTGAGAGGAGAAGAAAGGGGGGGAAAACGCTGGGTCATGAATTATAGAGCAGATCACTTTCGTCTGGGTCCGGGGAGAGAGGGAGAGACCACGAGAGAGAGAGATTCACCCCTTATTCTTCCATGCCCTGTCTGGTACGTGGGAAGCCACTGGGGAGAGCGATTTATGGCCAATTGAAGCGGCAGCAACATCCCTCGGAAGGCAACGAGTGGATCCATAGCAACGATCCTAGCGGGGCATATTAATCCCCTGCTTTATGTAGTGCTAAGTGTACAATAGTAATCAGGATTGGAGTAGGCCCCACTGATCATTAAGGGAAAAGGCTATATAAAGAATTCATAATGGGATTAGCCCACGGCGAATGGAGAAAGAGAGAGAGAGACAAGAGGGTGTGTGGGTAGATGTCTGGAGGATGAGGACAGGGAGAAACGGGCAGAGGGAGGGTGGGTGAGAGGATGAAGGGAGGGAGGGGTGGCACGATGCTGGAATTAAATCACCCATCAAATTGCATGGAGGAATTTTAATTTACAGGTTAATGTCGTATTGTGTGACTAATCACAGCCAACCGTTTCGATGAACCGGTAGAAAATCGGGGGAAATCAGAGGCTGCTGCAACAAATTGGAAATGCTGGATGTGGTCGCTCCTGTTGAAAAGTAAAAAATAATGTGTTTTGATGTTCACAGGGGATCTTAACAAAATTAGCCGTTCAAAGCTGATACCATTGAAGAGCAGGACAGCAAATGTAATCTGATTACTGATTCTGTACCAGTATTCAGTCTCCTAAAAATGTCCCAGTGAAATCAAATCACTTACAACATACTTGTCCAACTGTCTGATATATGACTGCTGTGTTTTCATTGAGAATTAGAGGTTTTCTTGCAATGCATCCACTGATTCTGCACTACTCTGTATTGTCAACATCTAAACAGCAGTTACACACTAAAGAAAGGCTTTGTTTAGGGGACATTTTCTGTTCATATTTGGGGGTTTTTTTCCAGTAGCAAACACAGAAAATCAACACTACAATGGATGCCAGTACAGGCTCGCCAGACTGCAGAGGTAGTCCGGGCACGTCCAACGGGAAGGACACCCTAGGGCAGACCCAGAACATGCTGAAGGGGTTGACATATTCCGGCCAGTGTGGGAACGCCTGGGGATCCCCCAGGAGCAGCTGGACGTGGCTCCGAAAAAGCAGGACTTAGCTATTGTGCTTAGTGCGCTGCCACCGCTAACCAAACCAGGTAAGCATCGAAAAGTGGATGAAAGGATGGATGAATAGATGGAGGGATTTACTGGTATTGTGGACAAACTTGTAAACTACAGGATGTAAAGACAGCCAGATTTATTATAAACTCCAAGGAGCTTTGCAGTAAAGATAAGATATTTCACCTTTGAAAAATCAAACACTTATCTTTGGACCAACGCAGGATTGGCTTTATCATAATGATAATTATACTAATGACTGTTTCACCAAATTCATCATGTACAGTAATTTTAGTTTACACTTATGTTAGATGAGGACACAAAGTTTTATTCAGTGTCAGTTATTTAAAAAATTGTTTAATTGTTGAATCCAATGTTTTTAATATCTGATGTTTCTGCAGCTCTGGTTATATGAGAAAGCAACAACAGGAGGAGCAAACGAATCTGAAACCTACCAAAAATATGAAATAGGTCATATACCTTAAATTTTCTGGTGCTTCAGGTGTGGCTCACTTTAGTTAAGCTAAAAACAGAAGTACGATACAAAAAGCACCTTGACCCGATCGCTGGGCCACCAGAAGTGACAAAGTAAGTTCAGCTAAAGCCTCTCCAGTACTAATTTTATCTTGGGCCTTGGCTCAGCTTGCTTTGGGTAGCTCCTTCATCACTGCGGCAGACCGGGGGGAGGACTTTATTACAGCCACAGCTCGTTAGCTTGAGTGGTCTTAATGAAGCAGCGTGGCGATCAGACAGAAATCATGCTGCTGAGGCCCTGCGTCATTACACCAGCCTTTAATTACGTTGATATATGGCTGGGACGGGCCTCGACACCAGAGAAATTCACCAAGTCTCACAGGACTTTAGTCTCACTGAACTCAGTGCAGGTAAGTCAAGGCAGCACCAGCTCAAAGTATTGTGCTACGAATTTCTATCACTCTTATTGTGAACTGTACCGTTTTATGAATAAAACCTACAAGTATATAAAAATTTGTATTAGTCGTCCATCATATCAGGTGAAAAAACGCCTATGAAACAACATTTACTATCATTAAACACAAAAACCAAGAGTGTGGATAATGTTTTCAAGCCCAGCATGCTTCTCAGCACAGCAGGTGGGAGGGAGAATCTCAGGACAGATAGAGAATTGAGGCCAAGCCTTGTAGAGATCAGAAAAGCAACTTGACTGGGTGACAACAGACTTGAAAAAGGTACTGTTGTGTTTCATTACTATTCATGAGTTTACTTCAGAATCTATTCTCTGACTGAGCAGGGGAGAAGGATGTCCAATAGGCTCTTCAGGGCTTTCAAAAATAAGCAGAACATCAGAGTTTAGAGTCAAATAGTAACAGGAAATAAAACCTTGTCTCCTCAGAGTACCAAACAGGCCAAAAACCTGAATACATGAAGATAAAATGTGCCATCTGTCCCTTTCTTAGATGTTCTTTGTGGAGCTTTTGATCTCTAGTAGCACCACAGAGGGTCCCCTTTCTGTTCATTTGTATTCTTATCAATGCTACACACATTCCTGCTTTGACACTACATCTGATCATGTGATCTACATGTGGCAGGGATGTGCAAAGACCTGTTGCAATGTGCCAATAAAGACAAAGGAGAAAACTACAAATGAGCAAAAACGGATGTAAACAATTGTGGAATTAAAATATTTCAAAATTATTTGCAAGAGTAAACTTTCTTTAGAAAATAACTTCAAATACTTAGTCATAGTTCTGCTTGGTTTCTACAGACTACAATGTCAAATATGCATGTGAGAATTTGCCAAAAAAGTGGTTTTGAGTGATATGAAAGCTTTATGGGGTCTGTGATTCTTCTTCAGTTATGTTTTTGGATAAACACTCCAGCTTTGGTGAAGCAGCGGCTCGTCTGCTGGAGTAAAACATTACTGTCTTGCTTCCGCTGCCAGTGTGTGAAACATATTCCACTTTTCCTCCGTTCGACTCAGAGTTATGATAGCTATATTATGTCATGCTTCCCTTCCTCCTTCATTATTCAAAATGAAGAGAAATCCAGTTATATAATACGAGGGCAGAAGTTCTTATGAGATTTGGAAAGCTCAGCACTAGACATCTCCACTCTGTGTTAATTGGTTTTGCTTTTGAAAGGCCATCATTTTCTTTCGGGCCCATTAACCATAATGCTCCAGAGTCCGGGATTAGTTCGCACTCAGTAAGACTGCTGTGTTGTCGTTAAATTCAATTTAACGGGGCACCCACCAGTGCTAATTACTGCTAACCACGCTTACTGCTCCGTGTTAGTTTGGTCACCATCCCTGTAAAAAGATTTTGGTGTCGCGTTTCCTTCATCTCTTGGCCTGCTGGCTGATTTTTTTTGTTGTTGTTGTTGTTGGGTGTTCTTCTTTAGTCTTACCCAGTGTGTTGTTCTTATTTCTGTAGATAAGTTCTGGCATTTTAAAATATGTGGCTCAAATTTCTCTTCTTTAAGTATTATTTCTAATATTCTGTCTGACCTATTTGGTGCAAAGCCATTACTTCAGTTGTTAGTGGTGTTTCTGTGCCGCACTTCCAGGGATCAGGTGGTATTCAAACTGTGTGACTGTACAACACCTCCCTTGATTTTCTGCTGAAAAAGTTTTAGTTTTCTTGGAGGTGTCTTACTTTAGTCACACTCCATCCATACAGCACATATCCAGTTTTAACCTGCTTTTTAACATGTTTTGTTTTTTCTGCAAAAACAGAGCCTACATAATATATTTTTAAGTTTTGCCATATCTCAGGACCGTTTCTGTTCATTGTTGATGACAAGAGCAGTATGTCTTGATGTATTCCTGATCCAGAGTTTCCTTTAACAAGTCACTGAACACTTATCCACCTAAATGTAAATCATTCTGGGTTTATTCGCCTTCAGTGTAGAAGACAATGAGTGCTGGTTCCTTCGCAGCACTTCTGCAGTTCTCAGTCTGCTGCTTAGAGAAACTGACCTTTAATATTAACTCTCCTACCCATTTGGCCGGCCGGATATGCTTAGGAAACTTTCGCGCAGGACGCAGGTAAAAGATTCATTATTCAGCCCCAGGAATGGGCAGGGGAGGGACATTCCAATGGCTTTTACCTAACTACCCCCCTAAAAGCCTCCCAAGAAAAATACCTGCATTACAGAGCCATGCTGTGGAGAAAGTGTATTCACTATAGAAGCACTCCCAGTACCTGAATAAAAGATGAAATATTGAACATAGACTGTGGGGTTTTAAGTTTATTATTTAGGCCAAGATGGTCTAATTGCCCTAATGCAATGGAGTTGATTTTTTTCTGAGCCAGGTGGAGCCTGCTAGTTTCCAGACCTCTACTTAAATGCAAGATTGTGAAGGGACCACTTTACAGCGCACCCATATTTTCCGTGAGGATAGAGCGAGGCCGGTACAGTACAGTCAAGGTAGAAACATTAATTACTTTTTAATTTGTGGTGGGGGTGGGGGGAGTTGGGTTTACAGACTCTTCAATTTTTCAGACCCAGGGCTCTTTACCTGAAGCTACGAGTGGTGGGGAGTGAAGAT
>JBAJHX010000033.1:19481057-19487039 GCA_037176925.1 Amniataba percoides
TATTAAAAAGAGCATTTAGTAATGCATGGCGACAATAAGCGGTGTATCCTTGCGTACACTGCACAAGTTTTCAAGAAGTTTTGCTAGTGAAAGCTGTGGGATAAAAAAAAAAAAAAAAAACTTCTGGGATGTAACTTGTGATAACCTGTCCCTTTAGGCGTTGGAAGTGAGTGGACTCCGAGACGCAAGACAGCCATCCAATAATAAGGGTTTTCTCTCTCCTAGCTCCTGCCCTGGACAACTTGGCAGGAATTTGGAACGAAGACGAAACGCCGGCACTCTTTGACGCGCCTGCGGTCTGACTTCAACGTCCTCCTGAGCCGATCAACGGCAATTCCTGAAGTCTGCATCCCTGACAATGTAATTGCCTGGTAGAGCATCCCCCCCCTCCCCCAGCTTAAGGCAAAGTGCCTGTAATTAAGATTGGATGCCCTGGACCACCACCACCACCACCACCCCTCAACATACGGACTCTACGACCTCCCAAAGCTACTGTCATGAGAGGAGGAGGCTGCAAATGTTTGCAGTAATGGTAGCAAGGGATGGGGGGGTTGTGTTGCGAGACTTGAAGCTGTACAGGGGGTTGTTTTCAACTGTGTGGGAAGGAGGGTGGGGGGGGGGGGGGTGTCTGAGAAGAGAGCGATAAGGGGATGGGGGACTGCGGCACAATCATCTTGATTTCTTGTGCTGAACGATTACATGCCACGCTAATTGCTAGCAGAGGGATCTTTAATAAATATTTCATTCGGTGCAGCATCATTACTGCCTAATGTCGTTATTAATCTCCGCCGGTAATTTCCACTCAGGAGAAGCGTCGTCGTGAGGGGAAAGCAGTGTTTCCCCCCCCTACAAGGAAAGAAAGAGAGAGTGGGAAAGACTGAGAGAAAAGGAGGATTCGGGAGAGACTGCTGGAGAAGCGCCATTACACTAAAGTTATGAGAAGAGAGGGGAGGAGGAATGAATGGACCATGTAGACAAAGAGAGAGAGAGAAGAAGGAGCGATAAAGAGGAGTAAAGAGAGAAGAAAAGACTTAAAAGAAAGTCAGAATGAGAAAGAGAAAAGGGAGAGAATGGGAAGTTAGCTGAGCAGGACTGGATGGATAATGTGGGGGGCTGGGATGATGTTACAGACACATGTCATTTCCTGAGAGGCCTTTCCATCAGTGAGATCATAGCTGCTAATTTGATTTGTACATGGGAAGGGGGTTGGTATAACTGCCTCTGTAGAGAAAGATTTACTTAGAGTAAATGGCGAGAGCTGCCAGTCAAGACTTCTGTGGCGTCAGACGAGGAAAAATCTCACCTACAGGAAGCTTTCTGTCTGTCTCTCTTTAGATTGACCTGCTATTATTTCTCTGGCATCACAAGTCCGGCCACATATTCCACCTAATTAATATCATGATGTCCAAATAGGTTTATAAAGCTTCACTGGAGACTTCAAATGACCACTGAACTTTTGTTATTATTTTATGTTACTGTTCATAAAACGTTGGGGTTAATAACTGAAAAAAATGCCACCACTTCTATACATCAGAAGTGATCACAAACTAATAAAGCATCTTTCTCAAACATGAGATACTGTATATTGTAGCATATTTATTTTACAACACATCTCTTTATTTATGCAGCATTAGAATGAACAGTCTGTTATGAATAAAAATAACAAGAGCTGCATAATTAGCACAAACTAAGATAGTTATGATAGCCAGTCAGACAAAATTAAATACAACAGAACAATTATGAAACACTATTTTAGTGATCTGAGGGACAAAATGTACAATTTTTCTTCTTCTCACAACTAAATTTTACTTGCAAAGAAAACAACAATATAAATGTCGGAGTAACCCTTAAAGGGAACGCACTGCAGACAACATACCCTGCGTTATTTGGAGACCAATAGACAACTGTGCATGGGTTCACAGCGTGTTGTGCACGCCGTCTCTTTCTTCATGCAGTTTAAGACATTAAGAAGGCGTGAAAATGGCAGCGAGCTAAGCCTTAGGCGAATAGCAAATAGCATTAGCCACCAAGCACACATTGCATTTTGCTCATTCCAATATCCATCTGCGCCTGCAGCTATGCTAGCTAACTGCCATCAGGCTGGCTTATTCACAGACATTTTCCACAGCTCCGGTGCTTTTTAGAGCAAAATTCAATCTTTGGTAATAAGTGAATTTGAGATGGAGCATGAGCACAAACTAAAAAGCAAATCCAAATCCATGTTGGTTTTATCTAACAATGTATTTCATGGCCGTATTCCAAACTCTTGTGAGAATCGGTTATGAATGATTACCAGAAAAATGATTATATGCTTTGCGTGATGTTTCAATAACATATCCATCATATGTGGCCGTAGACAGTGACAGAGGGTTGGAGCGGGATGGAGGGATGGCTTGAAAGAGGAAGAGAGAAAGTGATTTATTGGCTTACAATAAAGAAACAGGGCGAAAAAAGGCTTCAGCTTTACCATCTATCCACCTAGTACTTACTCTCTTCTTCCATCTTCCTTTTCTTTTCCCCTCTCACACACACACACACACACACACACACACACACACACACACACACACCAGAGACACACAACTGATGGCATTGCCCCCAAAGAAAATAGAGTTGTGTGTACCATCCAATTATCTGTCAGGGGTGAATAATGGCCCCAATAATATATTCACATTGCCGTTGCCGATCAATTTTTAATCAAGCTGAGAAATATGGAGGAAGTGAAGCTAAAATGACCCACCAGGAACTCTCCCATAATGCCTCGGCAGAGGAGTCCCTAATTTTGCACCAATCAAATTACCTACTCCCCAGACTCCTCCCCAGCCCCTCCAGCTCCCCCAACCCACCGTCATCCTGGCAGCGATAATGGTGCCTCCCAGTGTGGGGCAGACTAATAACTACAACTGGCCTCTTCTTTTATAAGGGCAGAGGTCGGGGGGCAGCGACCTTATTAAAGACATTTTCACTGATGATAAAGAGATTAGCCGTTACTAGCTGGAGAGCATGTATATACTTACAAAATAAATGGGGGGAAAAGAGGCACACACTCTGTTTTTTAATTCCTTTTTTGTCTACAGCCTCTTTTGAAGTCAGACTTTTGTCCCTTTATTTGTTTTTAAAATGTCCAAAATGGGAATACAATCCTACTTAAATGTAAAGAGGTCAAGTGCCTGTGGGGAGACAACACAAAGGCCAACATAAACAAAGAAGGGTTTTACTATTAACTATTCATTTATTCTAACATATTAGGACACATTTAAACCTGAATTTAATCTTTTTATTTTTATTTTTTTAGTACTTAGGGAGTATTAAAGGGGGGTTGCAACAATCTGTAAACACAACATCGACAAGTTACCACCTCATAAAGTTGATATCGCAAACGTGTCAGCAAACAGTTTCCTGTTTACACATCCAGCAGACATGGAGCATCATCAGCGTTCATTTCTTTTAGCTGTTTGTGTGTCCATCAGCTCCAGAGGGAAAAGCCCGACTCTTCAGCTGCTAAATGTTCCACCATGTTAGTCGCTAACTTTGCTGTTTGGTGCCAGGTAGGGAGCGTACTGTCAGCTTTTTAAGAGTTTTTTTCACTGGAAACAGCTGCCTGCCACAGCTGGAAATAAAGCTGATAGGAGTGATGAGACTGAACCAAAACAATGTGGTGAAACAAGCTAAAAAGCTTTGTAGAGCTGGGTGATTTTCAACATTAGTCACTCCATCCTTTGTTAATATAAAAATACAAACAACAATAAAGTTGTATAAAACATGTACAAAAATGTGTTTTAATAGATGTATGAATGACATGCTGACTTTTGAGAAATACTTTATCCATGTTTGGTTGTTTTTAACTTTAAGTACTGAACACCAGGTATTATATTTTCCAGGTTATATAACATTTCATAATCAAATCGTTCAGTTCATCTGGGACCTTTTAAAAAATGCACTGTCTATTTTATTGGTTGCAACTGTCAGAAGCTTGGCAAAAATAAAATACCTTTTAAAAATAATAATAATAATAATAATAATAAAATACTACCATCCCCCAGGTGTAAATTCAAGCATGCCTAATGTAAACCAGCCCAATGTACACTGTTAAACCATATGGAAGCATAAACCATATACACATTTCATGGCGTGCTATACAAACAGACTTTTCTTACAATCATTTCACGCCGTCTAACTCACATTTGCTCTCCATCTCACAGTTACTAATTCATAAACACAACACTCATACGCACAATTCATATGCATGTGCATCCACAAATTTACACAAACACACACTACCACCTTCTTCCTGTGTACTTTGCGAGTACATTCAACCCTATAGAGCCGCCTGAGTTGGGTCACGTACTTCCACGCAGCGGCGGGGCAATCTGCAATGAAAGCTTTCCCCATTTGTAATAAACTGCAGCCTCTCAGAAGAGCAATCCTACGGAGAATCCACCGTACTCACTCCTCACTATAACAACAGCGTCTGTAAAACAAATGAGCGGGGAGGTAATTGCAGACAAACAAAAATTACATTTCCAATAAAGGTTCTTGTCTCTTTGGGCTCCCAGAAGCCCCCAGCCCTCCTCAACTGTTTAACAGCCTTAATATACCCTCTCATCAACCTTCCTGTTGAGAAGCCGCCTGAGAGAGGTTATCAGAGCACAAACAGAGCTCATCTAATGTGAGCAGGTTGAGGGTTTAGTGGTTGAAGTGTCTCAGGCAATTAAAAGGGGAAAGTAATGGCAGGATAGATGGATGAGAGCATTAGATGAAACACTAAAAGTTTACATGACCCGTACTTTACACTTGAAGACATTCACCGCACTGTGGTAAAAGTCTCATAATAAGAGGGGCTTATGAGTAATGTAAAATGTTATTACAAACAACATGAAAACAGTTCTCATTACCTAAGACAGTACATGGTTTTCAGATTATAAAAAAAGGCTTGCAAAAAGGGACAGTTATTTGACTGAATCGGCACTGAAGAATGAGAGAAGTAATTTTAGAGGTGTTCTGGATGCTCATGACCAAGAGCTTATATAATCAATCATTTCCACCCCGTTTTATCAGCAATGTGGATAAATATGACTGAGTGCAAAGTAGATATTCAACCTTCAATTTCTAATTTGCTCTAAAAGCTGAATGTACAATGTGTTCCATGTTTACTTACATTAATAATGACTGCAGCAATTTGACAAGTAGGTATTATCATCATAAACCAAAGATAAAATAAGCACTATGATGCATTTTACGTTGTGTGCAGTGAGCTTTTGAGAGTTTCTAGTAACAGCAGACAGTGAAGGGAATAAAAAGCTGGTGGAAGGATGACTTGAAATAAAAGGAAAATAAGCAAACAAACGTTGCTCTTCTTTGTTGATTCAGTTTGTCTGCATTTGGTATTTCTCACAATTTTCCACAATGCTACCCCTGAAGTAAGTAATTTTGCCTTTTTTTGCACTTTGGATACAGATATTATTTTTAGTAGTCCCGTTAGTTGTGTTGCTTTAAAACACACATCTCAAACCTCACACCTCCTTTTGTAAAAATCATGTCAATCATGTCAAATAGATTTTGGCGTTTGAATACGTAAATCAACTGCATAAAATGACAAATTTAGTTCATTTCAAATAAAAAAACAGAAAAAAGCTTTACAGTTTTAATCTTTATACTCAATGCCATTTGGTGCTAATGTTGATGGACTGAATAATTTCATCGGCTAATCATTCCAGTAATAATTTGTTTTTTTAAACAAACATTCAGCAGATACCAACCGTCGCGTCAGTTTGTGTTGTTGCAGATATCATCAGATCTACAACTTGAACTCCCATGCAAATGATTGCATACACACACAATCAAACACTTTTACACATCTGTGCAGTGTCACACAAAACCAACAAACCCACACAGACCTGCATGTACACACACACACACACACACACACACATACACACACACACACACACACACACACACACACACACACACACACACACA